>BHFT01011461.1:19372-34328 GCA_004320025.1 Laticauda laticaudata
GGGGGGGGGGGGGGGGGGGGGGGGGGGGGGGGGCAGGAGCCACCTGAGTAGCTTTTTTCTTTATCCTCACTGAAGCAGTTGCAGGCTCTGCAGGACAGCAGGGCCTCATTTTCCCCCAGTACGGCGAACTCCAGCTTCAGTCAGGGCATTTAAGCTGCTGGTGGATGCAATGATTTCTCCAATCAGCCAGCCAGCACTGCCAGATCCGCTGCTGGATTGGACAGCCAGTGCAAAGCCTTGCCGTTTTTCTCTTCATCATCGTCTTCCCTACCCAAGGGGCAACAGCCTCTGCAGCACAGAGTCTCATTCCTACCTCGATGCAGTGAACTCCAGCAGGTGTGATGCGGGTGTGAAGGGCCTGGTCCTGTAGTGCTTTCTCAGTTGAAGATTTCATTCAGCTTTCAAACAGTAAGGCTGGCCAAATAAGTGAGTAGCACACCAGGACCACAGATGGTATTCATTCCTACACCCAGCCAATTCTGATTCTACTGCCAGCCTTACTGTTCCAGAGGAGCTCTGATCAAATTGCATCAAAGAAGGAGGTGGGTGGCTAAGTGACGAGTAGGAAGCCCTGCCATGCCCAGCAATAGAAGGAGAAGAGATGGCAAGAGGAGCCCCATTGCGCCCCAATGAAAAGCAGCAGCAGCCCAGCCACTTCCCTTCCCTGCAAAGAAGGCAGGCAGGCAGGCTGGGCCACAGGGACTATGTGGAAAGGCAGGCAAGCAGGCTGGGCCATGGGGACTGGATGGGAGGCAGCTGGGTGAGAAGTGAAGGAAGACTCACTAGGCAGAGATCAGCTGGGCCACGTGGTCAAGGCAAGTGAGGAAACCAAACAGGAGCAGCTATGCCTCTGGCATGACTAGGCAGGCGGAATGAGATAAAGAATGACTGCGAGTGGGGTGGGAGCCAGTGGTGCTATTAGCCGGTTCTTTGAACTGTGCAAAATCTTTACAACTGATTTGACTGAACCAGTCTGAACCGGCTGAATCCCACCTCTGGATGACAGGCATGTAAGGAGCAGACCAAAGTGGTGCAGTGACAGTGGGGGAAAGAAGGGAATGAGACAAGGCACTACAGCAGCTATAACTTTGAAGCAGGGTCATGTGTAAGTTTTGGGGATTGTTGTAACGTCCAACAGCTGTTAAGTAACTTGTAGCTTGAAGAACTATCTTTACAAACCATAAGAAAATCTTGTTAACAATACTTCCTATACATTTTTAAGAACACTTCCTATACATTTAACAATACTTCCTATACATTTCCTATACATTTTTAAGAATAAATCAGGAAGACAACTTTAAAGAAAACTTTTTTCCCTTATGGGAAAAGAATAGAAAACTCAAAACATTGTTGCATCTACTTTTATTATCTATATTAATTTGCAGACTTTTTCCAAACTAGCAAATAATATTTTTTCTCTCATTTGTGTATGAAATGCAAAATATTGAACTTGGAAAGTCTGTACTAGAAATGTACACAAAACAGAAATATTTTATAACAAATTCAAAATCAAGACAAGTTGTTCTGGACTAGCTATTTTTACAGAATAAAGCAGTCCCTTAAACAGTGCAGTATTCTGACTGGTTCCCAAATTTTTTATAAGCCATACAAAACTTTGTCAGATTGAATATTTGCTTCCAAAAGTTAACATTGTAATAGCAAAAATTTTCATCTAAAACATACCAGTCTATTAGAATTTGTCAGACTGCTTACTTACTACTCAACTGGAATACCTAATAGATGTCATTTTAAATGAGCAAAAGTATCTATGATAAAGACTGCATCTAAAATGATTGTAACAGAAAATCATAGTTCAGCCTTCAACTATCTGTTAAATAGAATTTACTTAGTCTTTGTTACAAAGAAAACAATACGATATTGGTTAAGTTGGTTAGCTATAACTAATTTATGGCAAATATTTAGGACCATCCAGAAGTTACTCACTTGGTGGATATATTAGCTGGGATAGCTGGCTCTGGAGTTCAGTAATGTTCATTGAGCCATACATACCACTTTTCAAAAAATAATGCAGATAATTTTTTAACTTATTGCATTGTTTACAACTTATGAATGCAATTGAAATTTGAACACTATATTTAAACTCACTTCAATACTCTTATAAATATATTAACACTTATTTTAAATACTATGATGAAGCCTTATGGGGTGAAATAATTAATCATGCAGACCATTTCTGCTCCATGTTCACAGTATTTCTTAACATAGAAGGCTATAAGAACTAAGGGTTTTCAATAGTGATCTCATATCTTTGAAGATGTTTCAAGCAATATAATTGTAATATAGGCCTGGTCCCACTGGCCGACGGACGCAAAACATATGCATAAAGGACACAGCGGATGAGCAAAATTTCGGGGGTGGCTTTCTATCTTGTTGCATCTGCTTCCCAAAAAGTGGCGAAAATTTTTGCATAAACAACAGAAAAGACCTCGGAAAAGACGGACGTGGGTAGTATGTAGCGGGATGTTAAACGGATGTTCGTAGGAAGCTAAAGCGGATGATAGCGGAATGGAAGTGGATGGCCTTAGGAAAACAAAGGGATGCGCGCGGATGTAATTATCGGATGCAAAGCATTCACTGGCATGTGGGGAGTATGAATTGCACGTCAGGCTCCATGGATATAAAAGGAATGCAGCACACATGCAGTCAGCATACAGGGGAAAAGACGTTGCTGCCAATATATTCTGCAGGACACCATGTTTCGTCAGTCAGGCAAGAAGAGGAAGCCTGTGCCTACTCCTGCAGCCCTGGCAAGAAGGCCAGAAACCAGCATTCCACCCTGGCACCTGATTCTGAAGCTGCTGCTGCTGCTGCTGTGGTGGATCAGCCCCAAGGCCCTCAAAGCCCTGCTGCTGAGGCTGCTGCTCAAGACCCTGAAGGCCCCTGCTGAAGACCCTGCCAAGGGAGGAAGAGACAAGGGAAGGAGAAGGGGAGAGAGGAAACAGTACACCGTTTTCGAGGAGCATGAGGATGAGGTGCTGGAATGGCTGAGGGAGAACGAGTAAACCGTCTGAGAAAGGGCCACAAGACTCTATTGCGACAACCAAGAAAAAGCAGGCAGCTTGAGGACAAGGCCAGAGGCCTGGGTACAGAAGTAACCCTGATGGTGGAAAGCACATCACACCTGCTATGGTAAGCTACACTAAGAAATCGGGCAGGCCGCTGTCAGCTCACTGATCAGTGAGATGTACGCAGGCCATAGTGCAGTTTTCCCTGGAGGTGAGATCCACCTCTGAGGAGCAGCCCCTTCTGACAAACCCCCTCCCTCAGACAGCCCCACAGAAGAGCCAGTCCTCTTCCAGCCTAGAGCCAGCTACCCTTGTCAGGCAGGTGTCTTTCAGAGAGGCCCCATGGCAGAGACCCCCCGACACTGCACTCCCCATGCCGAAGCCAGACTTGGAGGATTCCCGTGGGAGGATGACGGCCTGCTGTCACAAATGGAGGAAGAAGCAGCAGCCACCCAGAGGCCAACCCACCCCCAGCTCCAGAGGAGCAGGCAGAGAGGCAGACTGGAGGGCCAGGACCACAGTGGTGGCTGTTGGAGATCAGGGAACCATGAAGACCAGCATCAGAACTTTCTCTCTCAGCTGCGTCCACAGTGACATAGCCATCCTCAGAACCGAACCCTCATCACGCCTACGTGAGCCAGACCCTCAGGACCTGCCTGAGGCCAGTACCAGGTGTGAAGCAAGTAAAATCACAGCACTTCTGCAACAACCCTCAAGCCCAGCTGAAGCTGCTCCTCCCCAAGTGCAGGTCTGCTTCTCCACCTCAGGCGATGTCACAGCCCTTCCACGGCTTTCAACAGCCCCTCACTACCAAGGCTATGACTAACAGGACTTCCCACAGCAAAAAAACAGACTTCTCAGTCCAGGCCCAGGGTTCATCGACACCACAGAACGCCAGGTCCTCACCCAGCTGCAGACCAAGACACCCCAGCACACTCCTCTTCCTCCACCCCCGCCCAACCCGTTAACGGACAATCTGTCATTAAGCTTGGGCCTGACATCTCAATCCTTGTGAAGGGCCTCTCACTTCCCGGGACTGTAGTCAGCCTTCTCGGACAGGCTCCTGGAACACACCATCCTGTTGCACACCTCGGGCTAAGATCCCAATGGTGCCTAGACAGCACTCAAGTCATAGCCCACCTCCACAGTCCCTGCCTGCTTAACAGCTGAGACCAGGGACAAGACCTCAGAGTGACTGAGAATAGTGTCAGAGACTTAAGTTGTACTTGTTTAAGTTTATCTTTGCTTAAGACACTATTACTTGTTCATTTGCTTATTTTTAATAAAGTCATAAAGTTAAGAAAGTTAAGAAAGGTTATCTTGCTTAAGACACTTGGTTCATTTTTTTTACTTTATAAAGGTTGGTGAAAACTTTGAAAAAAAAGGTTAAGCCTTTGCAGTGCTGTGGGATAGATAAGATACGTTGTGGGATAGCATAATCCTAAGTGCAAGCCATCGTGGGACTGTAAATGGTCCACCATCCCAGCGATCGCAGCTGAATTTTTCCCTTTTTATTGAAAATATCGGTTGTCCCAAGGTGTCCTTCTACATACTCTAGATATACTGCAGACATCCTAAAATTATACGAGATACATCCCAGAATACAAACCGTTTTTGTCCGTTTTAAATACTTTATATACGAGATGCATACACTTTACATCCTTTCTATTTCTGTGCTATCAACACTGTGGTACGACGTTCATGTAGCTTTTTGTTTTCTCCCTCTTTCCTTTTCACTGCAGCGGATGTGAGTTGAGGGAATGGCCAGAGGATGCAAAGAGGATACAGCGGATGTTTATGGATGATCACGGACATAGAACGTTTGTTGCCCGTACATGTCGCGCGGATGTTACATGTACGTGGCGGAAAGTTCATACCATTCGAAAAAAAAACAAAGTTTTGGTGCAAGCTTCAAAACTTCTTGTGTGGATGAAAATCTCGTGGATACGGATGCTCGAACGGATAAGAGCGTAATGAAACACGTATGCAGTGAGTACACATGGATGCCATAGCATTTTCCAACGGATGGCAAGCTTTTTTTAACGTTTTACATCCTCTTTGCATCCGTAAGTGCAGTGGGACCGGCCTTTAGTCCTATTGTTGGGTGGCAAAAATTGGTATTTAAACCTCTATTACTTCAAAATCTTCTAATCCTTTTCAAAAATACTTTGAAACTCCAAGACTGATCTATTTCATGAATGTAACATTATTGCCCTGGCCACTGAATTCTTGAACCACATTTATTTGAAAAAGTGTTCCGCATTCAGTGTTAAAACAACAAAACAATATTTTCCCTCTTAAAATATTTTCAATTGATATTTGGAATATAATAGGAATGCAATGCAAAAGAAGCTCTTAAAAGAGTATTCTGTAAGAAACAGGGTCTTATCTGAATTTAATGGTCAGTTTTTCTGGCCTTTTCTCTGGACTGCTGCCAAGCCGTTTTTCTTCACTGGTGGCTATTTTCCCCCAATCCACAGTTGAAAATTCCATCATGCCACACTTCATTGCCCGCACAAAGACAGCATCTTCTGGATTTGCAAATGGGATTCTTTAAGAGTAAACCCCACCCCAAAAAAGTTAATAAATGCAATATTCTTATACAACCAATGGTTAAATTGGCTTTTGCATAGAATTTAAGCATATTCTTAAAATAATCACAAAAATGTATTACCATATTAAAATTAAGGCTCCCCTTAAATTTTTCCTCTTTAATCTCAAAAAATGCTCCAAATCAAATTCTGCTCAAATTTCAAGAATTGCTCCAAGCCCAAAACTGAATTGTGCTTTGCCCAAAATAATTATGTTTCATCAGTGTTTCTTTTTGACTTTGAGCCAATGCCTGGACAACTTTCCTTGGCAACATTTTTAGAAGTGGTTTTTCTATTGCTTTTTGTCTTCAGGAAGTTTATAAAATGTGCATTCATATTTATACAAGCACAATTATCTGTTCAATTTAAAGAGCTATGCCTTGATTTGTCCTTTTACTTGTATAAAACTTTTATATTTACAATACAATTTTAAAATATGGAGAAATTGTTTGAACTACTTACTTAATTAAATGATTTCCAAACTCGCAACCTAGAATAATTATTAAAAACATTGAATGCTGTATATTCCTTTTGTCAATTGATATATATTATTAAAAACTAATCAGTTTAAATTACATTCATTTTTAAAAGTAGATGTATAAAATTATCAATTAGTTCTAAAATATTTATTCAATAAAATGTATTGAATTTTAATTTTGAATGGTTAAAAATAGTCCCTTATAATTTGTAAATCTTTACAAATTTATAATGTGTACATCTTAAATAAGAAAGATTACTTTTTCCCTCTTCAGAATAAATTCTATATAACACATCTAGAAGCAAAACAATTTTAATATGCTTCATATTCATGCAATATATGCATAAAATAAACATTTTTTAAATTTTTTTGTAAAATTTATTAAAGTTCCAAACCTCCAATAATTTAATTTTTGAACCAGAAAAGCTAAAAATAGAACAAATGATTTAATACTATGTTTTACAAGAATTTTTATTAATATGTACAATATAATTACAAATAAAGATATTTTGAAGTTGAGGGATAATTATAAACATTTAAATAATATTGAAAATTATTAAGCATGTTAAGGAAAGAATGTTGATTGGTAATCTACGTTATTAAGAAGCATGGTGGCTTATGTGATTAAAACACTGCATTGACAAGCACAAGTGCTGTGATGGGGCTAAGTGAGCTCTTGTTCTTTGCTCCTGCTGGATATTAAAGAACCCCCAACTAAGTGTACTCCTGGCAACAATGATGTCACCCGCTAATCCTTTCAACCTATAATCACTATGGTGCCTCCAACAATAACGCAAAATATATGCTACTTTAGTAAATTATTATTGAAATACCTGGAGGCAAGTGCAACACTTTTGTGGATGTCAGCCTGAATGCTGCCTTTGGTAACAAAGGTACATCTACTCTTTTCCCAAATCCTATGGACTGAAGGACAAGAGTCTTCTCATGATTGTAGATATGCAGAGCTGATTTTCTTTCTTTTCTAGTTATTTCTGGGAAACATAAATTAAAGTTTTGTTAGAGCATTAAAATATCTTAGTACTTTTCTTTAAATGCTCAAGTTTCTTTGGTTTTTTATTTATTTTTAAGAGACTTATTACATTCCACAAAATGTTCCAGAGATTCCATTATGTCTTTCTATTCTTCCTTTAGAATATTCACTGAAAAATTCAGTGCCAATTGTCCTTTCAGAGGCATTTTGAAACCTTGCTTCCACAGTGTATTATTGTTAAATGGGGGAGAGGGGGTTTTTTAATCCATAAAAATTTTGAAATTTGTGATCTGAATAAAGTGGATAGGAATAGTAACTATTTTCCCTTTTCAAAATATTGTAGCCAGATGTCAATCAATGAAATTTAATATTGGAAAAATCAGGATAAACAAAGAATCATTTTTACATAATACATAATTAAACTTCAGAATTTGCTACAATGGGATGTGATGATGGCTATCAGCTTGATTGGCTGCAAAAAAGGTTAGACTAATTCATAGAAATCATGGGGATGAATGGCTGTTAGGCTTGATGGCTACAGGTTGTTTACAACCCACAGCCATTTGTTCAGTGACTGTTCAAAGTTACAAAAATCCTGAACATCCTTGGAGTATCGGTCATCACATTACCCTCTTGATCATTTGTTTGCTATTTGTTATCATTTGTTATCATTAACAAATTATCATTTGTTATGATGAGTTGCAGCATTCTGCAATAATTTGGTTGCCATTTTCAATCTTCTCTACTGGCTTCCTCAGAAATTAAAATGTGAAACCATCAGGGATGGTTACTAGTTGCTTAATGCACTCTCCCTGACATTCATGTGATCCTAGAAGTAGTGGTGGTATTCTACTGGTTCGGCCAGGTTCAGGTGAACTGGTAGTAAAAAATGCTACTGTTTGGCCGAACCAATAGTAAAAAACAGTTCCCAGTTCGGGCGAACCGGTATTTATTTATTTATTTCCTACTGATCAGCTGATCTGATGATCAGCTGTGCCGGGATGCCCCTTGCTGTCTTACTGCTTCATCCAGGAGGCTTCCCTGAGGCCCAGGAGGCAAAAAGGGGCATGTGGAGAGAGAGTGCTGCGCGGACCCCCTGCACTCTATTTTTTGCCTCCTGGGCCTCAGGAAGCGGCCTGTGAGCATGACTTACTCCTTATGAACCTCTTCACTCCCACTCCTTGACCTGCAGTGTCCTCTAGCACAACCCTCACACCCTTACACATCCTGTCTTAACCTCTCCATGTTTACCCATGTACCTATCAACTCAAAAAACATTCCTATGCCTGTTATAGTAGTTGCCATAAAAAAGGGGGGGAGAGGAACGAAATCTGGAAGAACAGTGCAGCAGTTTGAAATCAAAAGTATATTCCAACACTTATCTTTAAAAGACTAATTAAACTATCAGAGATTTTCCTGTGAATATATTTAATGGGAGAACGTGATTGATGACGCAAGTCTGTGAACATGCTTAATTGGAGAATCTGGTTTAATGAGACACCCAGGGGGGAGGGGAGGAACAAGGTCACAGGTGACTGTAAATTACATATGCCAGAATTGGCTTCATACAGGGCAATGCCAGTATGTCAGGGGACTTTCCAAGCCCTAATAGATTCAGGCTGCACTAGGTGCCTGATCAACCTAATCACAGTCCTGAAACGGGATCAGAGCAAAAAGTCTGGACCACCCAATCCAATTTGAACAGGTCGATGGTTCCCTATTGGGATGAGCCCATGCCACTCACTTAACCAAACCAGTGAGGTTAGAGCTAATGGATCACTGGGAAACAATTTGCTTTGTAGTGGCCCCAAAAATAACAGATGCAGTCATACTAGGACTCTCCTGGCTCGACAAGTAGGGCCCAACCATCTGGTGGCAGGGAGGCAGATGCAGACAGAAGATATCAAAGGGACCCCAACCCCCTCCTCACCATCAAATATTAAGTACCACCCATGCAAGGAACCCTCCCAGAGGGCTCACCAGACAACTGGCAGCCACCTCCAACAAAACCCCAGAGCCGGACAGGACAGATCCTGAGAGAATATCAGGACCTTTCAGAGGTATTCAGCAAGACTGAGTGCAACTTCCTACCTCCCCACCATGATACAGAGTGCACCATAAAAATAATCCCTGGGGCAAAACTCCCAAACCCCAAAATGTACACCATTACACTTCAATACCTGAGTATCCAAGGGATTCCTCCTCATCAGTCAGCCTGATCGAGTGAATATCAATGTTGAAAGCAACTTGGGAAAATATTAAAAAAAGACCTATAAAAAACAGACAAACAAACACCGAGCCCCACAACGGTCATTCCAGGTGGGGGAGAAGATGTACCTCTCCACAAAATATCTGAAGCTAAAACTCCCTAGTAAGAAACAGGCTAAAGTTTATGGGACTATTCCCCTGAGTAAAGATTATCAACCCAGTCATGGTGCAGTTGAAATTGCTCCGATTGCTAGGGAAGATGCACCCGGTATTCCATAATCAATCCTGAGTCCTCAGATCAACCCTGAGGCCGCTACCTCATGAGGCCCCAGACCCCATAGTCATAAGAAACTAAACCCATTATGAGGTGCAGTGAATCCTCAATTCAAGGTGACACAGGAGACAATGCCAATACTTAATCAAGTGGAAGGGTTACCCATTATCAGAAGCATCTTGGGTAAAGAGAGGGAACATCCAGGCCGATCGCCTTATAGCAAAATTCCATGCAGAAAATCCAACCAAGTCTAGGAGGGGTTCGCAACCCTAAATACTACATCTGCACTCAAATTGTTTTTGCTTTATACAAGTCACCTTCAAGAAGTGACAGGAGTCGAATGTCAACTCATAAAACATTCTTATGCCTGTTTTAGTAGTTGTCATAAAAAGGGGGGACAGGAAGGAAATCTGGAAGAACAGTGTAGCAGTTTGAAATCGAAAGTACGTTCCAACACTTATGTTTAAAAAATTGGAGAACGTGATTGATGACACTCAGCCCATGTGCTTAATTGGAGAATCTGGTTTATGAGACACACAGGAGGGAGAGGGAAAATAGGGTCACAGGTGACTATAAATTATGTATGCCAGAGTTGGCTTCATACAGGGTAATGCCAGTATGTCACCTCTAATAAATCCTTTGATATTTTTTGAAGTTTGGCTTGAAAATCATGATTTAATTAGTGCAATTGTTGGAATCCTGAAAGCACCTTTGCTACCTCCTCCATCAGCAGCAGTCACTTACCTGCCTGATAGTTTGTGATTTTGGTTATGGAAACCTGGCAAGAACACACTTCATCTAGCAAGGACTGTGGGGATTGCTTATGTTATGTAATATGATAGTTCGTTACAACTGCATCATTTAGCAATGAAAATTCTGATCCTAACTCCAAGTCAAGGACTATATGCAATCTGAAGGCCATCTGCTGGGAGACTAGTGGGCTTCCTGCTGCTATTGGCTGGGCACTGTGAGAAAAGATGGCTAAACTAGATAGCCCAAAAGGTTGATACAAGAGAGTACTGATTATATTCTTATTTATTTGTCAAATCTACGTAAACAATCCTCTGTTAGAAAGAACTGTGGGCAGCAAAATATTTAAAACACAATATACCAAAAAGATTATATTAATAAACAGTGGTGAGACCAAAGTAAAACTCATGTTAATCCATCAACAATCCAATACTAAATCCATAAACAAAACATAAGATCCCTGCATATTAAACCTTACACAATTACTTTAACCATAAAAATAATACTTTTTATCTTTTGCAAAACATTTCTCTTGGAAAAAAAGAGAATTCTACCTTTTCTGTCGAGCAAAGTTACTGAGGGAATGTGATATATTACATATAGGCGGTATCTGCACTCATGTGACAGAGGATTGTTAAACAGGTCTGCAAAGGTTGAAACATAGAAGAAAATTATTGAGCACAAATATAACAATCTCATGCTAATTTCCACAGTGCAAACATAAAATGTCATTTTTGAATTCAGAAAGTGTATCCTTCCTGAATCTTCTGACCCATTGTGAAATGCAATGTAAAAGACCACCCTTGCCTTTTGACATATTTTGTGTTGTTAGCTTTTGAATTCTTATGTACCTTATGATTAACAAAACTTACTATTTCAAGCAAGGAAATAATCCCCATGTTCCACATAATGTGTCATTTCTTTTTTTTCTTATTTTGCCCTTTGCAAACAGACTTGCTAATACATTTCAAGCAAAGAGAAACTACATCTGCACCAGACTCTTTCCTAGTGACTTACCAAGATCATCACTGGATTTCAGTAAAATATATATATTTTACTATTTAAAATTATATCCAGGCTTGCAAGGTTAATGAAGTACACAAGTTCAAAAAACTTATATACTGCAAATTGAAATAGGCTATAATAATATAATTTTGATATCCTGATTATATATTATCACTTTCCTTTTATACTGTAGTGTATTGGGCAGGAGCTAAACTTATGTCTTCTAAATACAATTTTGTTTCCCAAGAATTAAGTTATGGTTTAGATCTCTTTGTTTAAAAAATGGTTTTTGCCTATTTCCATCAAGGTGATCTTCTAATGCTCTACAATAAACTACAAATTACATTAAAATTTTAGGCTTTGAAGATACATTACTTTGGAAAAGTATTTTGATTTAGTACATCTGAAAAATATGAATATCTATAAAATGGATAATGAGGCTTTTTTCAAGAAGTTCTAAAACGTGTTTGTTTCAGAAAAGTTTTTCTCTTTCATAAAAAGGAAATCTAATTAAGTACACTTAATGAACCACTAGATGGCAGCAGTGGAAAGAACACCTACTTACACTATTTTTGTAATTTACTTAGAAATAAGTCAATATTAACCAAAACATTTTTGCTATCATAGTATGGATTTTCATTTCAATTATCTGTAGAATAACAATTATGCAATTGTTGTAT
Source organism: Laticauda laticaudata (assembly GCA_004320025.1). NCBI lineage: Eukaryota > Metazoa > Chordata > Lepidosauria > Squamata > Elapidae > Laticauda > Laticauda laticaudata. The sequence goes on from BHFT01011461.1 coordinate 31,376, forward strand.
GTAATCTTTTGTGCCTTTCAACAAGAAGAAAATTTAAAAATAATATTATACATAAATATATTAAGATTTAATGTAATAAATGAGTAATTTTGCTGAACTCATTAATATCTTTTTGCAATATAAAAATAGTTCCTTGTCTATAATAATTGGAGAAAATAACACTGGTTCACTGAACTGTCGATTTGAAAGAACTATAAATAATGCCTTTAATACTGTGTAGCACTCTGAGTTTTTTAGAAAAGAAATGGCATGATTTTTTATGTATTGGTTTCATCAAGTCAGTTTTGTCTTCTGGCAATTGACTGAATTTATATAGCTTTCTTGGTATGACTTTTAGAAGCAAGTTGCCATTGCCACCTTTTTAAGGCTGGGAAAGCAACTGGCCCAAAGTCATCTAGTTGGTAACCTGCAGCAGTAGAAGTTTTCAGTTCTCTGATTTCTAGGCTGGTGCCTTTTACCACTATAATGAACTGGCTCTTACTGATGTACTTAAATTATCTTAAATACATATTAATATCTAAGAAAAGTGTTTGTTCTTCTAAACCAATCTCAACATAATTGTTTTCGAAATGCCCATACCCATCATAAACTTTCTCCCTTTTCAATAGCTGGTGGCTACATCTTTTCAAAATATGGTGGCTATATCTGCCATATTAGCTGGGATAATCTGATATCATTAATCATCTTCTTTTCAAATTTAGAATGGTTCAGATTTGTTCCTATGAAATGTTCAGTATGCTAGTAATGATTTGGATGTTATTAAACAACTCCAATAATTACGTTACCAAGGAATAAGTTCTTAGAATTCTGAAAGCCTAGCAGGATACATGAGTGCATTCCTTGGGGTGGGTGGGGGGAAGAAAGATTGCCTACACACTCACTTTCAAGGTTAACAGTTTATAATCCTACTTCCCTGCAGGCAATTTCATACAGCAGAATTTAGTGGCGCCAGTACTGTCTTGTTTATCTTAATATGAAGTTTCAGACTCAGGCGTTTTCATATGTCCCTTGTTCTGCCCAATACAGTAAAAGCACACACACACATACACACACATATCAATTAAAAATACACAGGTGTGCTGAATTACAAAAAATGTTTCTTAACAAAATAACCTATTTTTTAAAAAATGAAGTATAATATCAGCATTCGTTCCCCAAAGCTGCTTCTATGAAATAAATGTATTTATATTGGTACTATTATTCTATGTAAGACACACACACACACACACACACATACACACTATTACTTAAGGTATGTAAGGTTCGCAGTCCTTGTAGTTCTTTAACAGTCATATCCAAATTTTTTAGCTGATTGTTGTGAAGCAGCAAGATCTGCAGTGAGTGTAAATTTTTCAGAGCACCTAAAAATGATAACCAAAATATAAGGCGCTATAGAAACAAATTGTACTTTAATACCTATTTTATTGCAAGAAAGGCAATAAAACAGTTAAAACATTCATGCTTTCTTTATAAAATTCTTGAAGGCATTTGGCTGGATGGGAAAAGCCTGATAGCCTGGGTAAGGGATATTCAAACCCATCACCCATTTTATGAAGTTTCAGATTGCTCATCTACTTCCAAACATTTATTGCATGAAAATAGTATATTCATTTGGGACTGACTATCATATTCAGGTAACATTCTCACTGCTAGCCACCTCACCTTCAGAATGAAGAGCTAGGATATTCTACAAAGACCTCAAAAAATTAGTTGACTCCCAATTGACCTTCTATAATTTGTCGACTACCTACTGATTCTCAGCTATTTACTGATCCACTTTTTATTCCCAGTCATTTATCTACCCCTGGGATAATCCTGTCAACCCTCGGGGGTCATGTGGGGAACTCTGGCCTAGACCATGTTCTCACTATGACCATCAAGTGAAATTAGGAAAACAGCTGGTCAACTATTATCGCAGACAGTTATTTTGAGAGCTGTGGTAAGCATGGTGGTTAGAGCACAATATTGCAGGATGATTCTGTCCATTGNCAAGTGAAATTAGGAAAACAGCTGGTCAACTATTATCGCAGACAGTTATTTTGAGAGCTGTGGTAAGCACGGTGGTTAGAGCACAATATTGCAGGATGATTCTGTCCATTGCCAGGAGTTTGATCCTGACTGGCTCAGCCTTCCATCCTTCCAAGGTGAGTAAAATGAGGACTCATATTGTTTGTGGACAATATGCTGAGTCTGTAAATTACTTACAGAAGTCTGCAAAGCACTATGAAGTGGTTATAAGTGTAGTGCTAATGTTATTACTATTTTAACAGAAATTATAATGAAACTACAATGGGCCAACCAGGGGAAGGATATGTTATTTTTTAGCAACTGTGATTATTAACATTATCAATTAAATCTGAGACTATGTGCTTGTGTTCACATAGTTGATGCAATTACATCATTCACACAAGTGATAAAATTACTTAAAATCTAGTCTATTGTATGCAAAAAGATCCACTTAAAAAGACTTCCCTACATTAGAACATCACTTAAACTCAAGAAGTACAAATATCACGTAACCAAATCAACATAAGGCTTAAACTATGACTAAATTAATCTTGTTCATATAAAAGAAAAAAATCAGTCCTTATCCGGTGCATGAATAGTAACTCAGGACATTATGTATAAATTCTCTTGTAAGAATGTAGACAACGTATACATAATTTAAATAAAGAATGAGACTTTTTAGTTTAGAAATGTTTAGACAGTACCTGTTATATTTCTGATATCATTATTATGAAGATATAATTCTGTCAAGCAACAGTTATATTTCACGAAAGTGATATACTGAATCTAAAAAACAAAAAATAGAACAGCAGTTATTTCATTTGTATCGTTGTCACTTTTGCAATGGCTTTTTAAAATTTCCTTAACACGCACACATGTGTATGTGTTTATGTGTGTGTCTCTGTATAAATGTAACCTAGGAATGAATATATATATGTGTGTATAT
>BHFT01011466.1:0-11305 GCA_004320025.1 Laticauda laticaudata
TATATATATATGTGCTGTTTAGCTTCCTTCGGGTATTATCCCACGTCATTGTAGTTCTGTTAAACAATGACGTGGGATAATACCCGAAGGAAGCTAAACAGCACACATGTAAGTACCCGCCTCCAAAGTTGCAGCAACATTTCAGCAGAATCCCATCTGCCACCATCAGGCCTCCATATATAATACAGAGGCCTGATGGTGGCAGATGGGATTCTGCTGAAACGTTGCTGCAACTTTGGGGGCACTACAATGACGTGGGATAATACCCGAAGGAAGCTGAACAGCACACACACACACATATATATATCATATATATGATTATATCATAGAACCCAGCCACTATACTTTCTCACAAATCATGCTTTTAAATAGTATCATAACATTCTCACATCTAAACACCAATCTGTCTGAAAAATCTTCTGCCCATCCAAATTTTCAAGCCAACCTGAAGTAATTTTTTGGGAGCATAAAGGCCACACATTAGAGAACTGAAATCAAAAGAGCAAAAGCTACTTCACTTTACTGACAAAAGTGTCGTTCCCTATAGATCTATCATTTCCTTTCTACTGGTTATCTGCCAGCTGTCAGGAGATGAAGCATCTTGCCCACTCTAGTTGATCTCACCAGAAATCAAGATGCTCAGCAACTAAATTTAACAAATCAGTAAATAAAATAATAAATCAGAGTTATCTCTGTCTAATAGTTGGGAATGCCTAGGAATTCCATGTCTGTTTTCGAGGAGGAGGGGGGAGGAGGAGAAGAAAATTGTAAAATGTTTCCATAACCCGGTCAGGAAAATCGCATGGTTGCTGGCCCCAAAAATCAAGCTCAGCGATAGAAAATCCATTGTGTATCTCTTCACTTCTTTGGAGCCTCTCTTGTTGCTCATTCTTTCTGGTCTGATAAGAAAGTTCGAAGAGATGCTCAAGAGGTTTCTCTCTTGAGCATTCAACTGAAATGTAAGAAATTAAGCAACATGCCAATCAGTTGAAAGATGCCTGTGAAATGAAGATATATCTTCCTGCCACTGTGTAATGAACGTAAATACAAGAATGTTACACTTCATCCATGAAAATATTAACATCTTTTTATTGTGGCATAATTCATAAAATGCAAATATTTGTTGACAGAAAATTCACTGACAATAACTATATTATTTTTTTCCAAGGAATTGAAAATTTGATGATCTTTTTTTTCACCTTGATTTCTCACTTTTCCAGTCTAATATAATTATTTACAATTTTTTATAAATAATAACATATTATATGCTAAAAAATGGAAAAATATATAAAATTCAGTATTGACTTACCCCCAACCCTTCACTGCTCCATAAAAATTAAAATAAATCTTAATATTGTACATGGGGTTAATTCTGTTTTGTAATTTGTCATCCCAGTATTCTATAAAATTCTATTAAAAGATTCTCTTTTTTCTAATCCTGTTTTTCAGAACCCTGTTTTTCAGAAAAAAAATTCTGTTTTTCAAATCCTAATCATTTATTTATCTGGCCCAATCTTCTCTTTAAAATATGATACTGGCATGCCACTGAAAAAAACAAGGACATTTTCAGAAAATTTTGCCTCCCCAATTAGACCAATGCAAATGTCAAAAGATAAATTAGTTTCCATTCAAATATTGGTAGAAACATTCAAAATCAGTTGCTTCTTTTTCATGACACCTTATTATTAAAATAATTTATTGTTATTTTCAGACTCTAATTTACAGAATCCAGTGAATACCTCTGTGATCTGGAACAGAAATATAAGAATGTGATTTAAAAAAAAAATTCAGAATCCATAGAGGTTTATGTCACGAAGATTTATGTCTGGTATCTCACCACCAGAGATTGTAGCTAGTAAGGGAGAAGCTACAGCTATAATTTATTGAGCCTTTTTGTGACAGAGTTCTCAATTAGAAATGAAAAATAACTATTAAAATAAAAGCAGGTTATCTGGATTGGTCTTGTAAACAATGGCCTTTTTAACCTATTTATGCATAGAAATAAACAACTGTTCTGCTAGCAAGTTGATTCAACTGCAAAATGCAAGTGTAATTTGTGTAAAAAAAAGTGTATTCAATCATACATGAATAAAGAAACTTGTTCCAGGATTTCTTGTTAAGGCCCTGTCACACTGGCCGATGGATGCAAAACGTTTGTAAAAAGGACACAGCGGACGAAGAAAAATGTCCATCCTTTGTTAATCCGCTCTCAAAAGGGGCAGAATATTTGATAACCAGAGCAGGACAACACGCGAAAGGAAGTAGATGGGAGGAGGACGTAGGGTGGATAGCGGAAATGTTGAAACAAGTTTCTTTCTTTTCATGATTTTTTTTAGAAATGAATTCTCCAGTGGAAGCCTAGCAGATGGAAAGCAGATGAGAGCCAAGGCTTCCAGGGGGAGTACAGCAAAGCCGTGATACGGAACCGGATACACGGAGCATGCCAGAGCGGATGCCAAGCGGATTGAAGCGGGATTGGAGAGCGGATGTCAGCGGATGAAAGCGATGCAGAGCGAGACGCCTTAGAGGTGTTCCTAGCGGGAAGCCTAGTGGAATGCCAGCGGGATGGCCTAGCGTTCACTTGCGCATGCGGGGAGTAGGATGCCATTCGCCATCAGCTCCCGCGGCAGTATAAAAGGGAAGCAGCACCAAGCAGGTCACCATTCATCCACAGGAAAGACCTGCTTCCAGATTACAGGCTTGCCAGCAGCCAGCCAGCCAGCCAACCCGCACAAGCATGGAAGGAGAGAAAGCCTTCAGGCCATCTGCTGCTACCCTGAAAGAGGACAGGCCATCCGCCCACCCCCATGGCCCCCAGCTCTGCTTCTCCTGGGGCTCTGCCAGCCCCCGGGCTCCGCTTCTTCTGGTGCTGGGGCTTCTGCTGATGCAGCTTATGGTGGTTGGTGCTTCCTTGCTGGTGCTTAACTCGCTGATGCTGCTTCTGCGTGGTGCTTCTGCTGGATGCTTTACCTCTGCGTGATGCTGCTCCTGCGTGCTGGAGCTTTTGCAGGTTGCTTATTCTGCTGGCGCTGCTCCTGGTGGCTTGGTGCTTCTGCTGGTGCTTACTCTGCTGGCACTGCTCCTCGTCTGCTGATCCCTGCTGGGCTCATGTCCTGCTGTGCTCCTGGTCCTGCTGTCCTGCTGGTGCTTACTCTGCTGCTGCTGATCCTGGTGCTGCTGGTGCTGCTCGTCCATGATAGTCCTGCTTTTGCTGCTACTATTTTGCTGGCTGCTGCTGGTTTGGAGGAGCACCCCTACAACCTGGAAGCCCCTCTGATGAGGGCCATATGGTCCTGCAAAGGAGAAAGACAAGCTAGAGAACGGAGGAGGAGGCAAACAAACATAAAAGAGAAACATGAGATGTGGGCATGGCAATGTGCTGAGGGAGAATGGAGTATCTATGGCAGAGGGACACAGGCTCTATTTTAGGGACACCAAAAGAAGCAGCTGCTTGGAGAGAAGACAGGCGGAGAGCTGGGCTACACTTCGGAGGGCTCCTCAGTTGGGAAGCACAATCCACACCTTGCGGTGACGGAAGCTGACCTCAAGAAAATCTGGCCAGGCCACGGTCAAGCTTGACGGACCAAGAGACCTATGTGATGGCCAAGTGCAGCTTCCTTGGAGGTGAATCCGCCACCGAGGAAGCAGCCGCCTCTCACAACCGCTCTCTCTCAGGCAGCCTGCTGAAGAGCCAGTCCTCTTCTTGCAAAAGAGTCAGCTCTGTGTCAGCAGGTACTTGGGGCATGCGCATGATGGAGAACCCCCCGACAGTTGTACTACCCGTGCAAAGCATTGGAGACCCCCTGATGCAGCTGGGAGAAGGAGAGGGCACTTCGCACCACAGGCCAACCTGCATCCACCCCATTCCACCTCCACAGAAAGCAGAGCAGGCAGACAGGAGGGGCAGAGCCCACACTGTCCTGCTGAGAGATCAGGGACAGCCTCAAGAAGCAGCATAGATATCCCTCTCAGCTGGTACACACCGACGCCCCCTCCTCCAAACCACAAGCCCTTTCCTCACCTTATGTGAACCAGACCCCTATGAACATTGGCGGAACCCCAGTACCAGGTGGTGAAGGACGGATCACCGATCTTTCTTCACAACCCTCCAGACCACGGATGAACCTGATCCCACCCAGTCGGTTCTGAGCGATATCTTTGACATTATCTCCAAGGTCCGATCCCTATGTGGATCATCTGGCTACATAAGCCCGATATTCAAGGCCTCCTTTCCTCCAAGTCCGCTCCTACACACAAGGCTATGCGCTACCAGGAGAGTCCAAGAGCACAGCAGCAGCCCTTCCCAGTCCAGGCACATGTACATCGGACGCCACCGTGTCCACTGATGCCACCGATTGCCACCCATGCCACCGATGCCACCCACACCCACAGATGCCACCGACGCCAGTGCGCTCACCCAGCTACAGACCAGACCAGCCCCACTACACTGCTCCTTCCTCCACCCCACAGCCAAGCCAGCCTTCATACATTCTGTCGTCGGATTGGGGTTGACACCCATGTCATGGCGGAAGGGGCTCTCAAACATCACGGGGCTGAGCCAGCTGTCTGAGAGCTTCTCCTCAACACACCTTCCCCTGGTTTGTCCTCTCGGTGGGCCAGGCACCCCAGTGGCGCTTCAGGACCGAGCACTCCAGCAGCACCACCTCCACAGCACCTGACCCTTCACCCCTGAGACTCGGCACGCCTACCGAGTGACCAGGAAAGAGCTTTGCCAGAGACGGGGTGGCTACCTGTTGACTTTATTTTGCTGTTGGACACTTGACTGGGTCCTTTTCTTTACAGTGTATTAATAAAGATTATCTTAGTTCAAAACACTTGCTTCATTTTCTTTCTGTCCAGATAAAGTCTTGGTGGAACTTTTAGAATGGCTTTAAGCTTTGCATGCTTGTGGATGGTAAGGAAAGCAGTGGAATGGCAGGATAACCTTTGGGATGGGTAATAGCAGGGGATGGCAGGGATACCTTGGGGTGGTTAATAGACTGTGGGATAGAAAAACCTCCAGTGCAAGCATAGTGGGACTCTATGGTCCACCCTCCCAGGGTGCCACACCTAGACCCTTTATTATCAATAACAGTGTAAGCATTTCATCCACACATTTTCAACACAGACATGAACTCTGTATTAGATGCCCTGTTTCATTGTAGGCCCACCCAACATAAAATGGCCCAATCTCATTCAGTGTGCATGAGACAGGCTGAAGCGAAAGCATCCTAATTAATCATCTATCAGTCTTGGATCTTGCCACTCCGTGCTCCGCTGGGAGTTGCCACCAGTGTCTCAGGAGGTGCACTTGCTTCTTCTCTTCACGTGAGCGCTCTGTTTGGGGCCTTGTACATCCACAGTGTCTGATTCAGTTACATCCTTGCCTCCATTCCCCCCAGGCTCCATGTCCCCATGCGCTTGTTGAGGTTCCACGAAGCGCTAGTTCTGCCAAACACTGGGGTAGGGGTGCGCATGAGTACTGGCAGGATGCCAGCAAACTTCCACGGATCCTCCTCACCGGCATCTCTGGGCAATGCTGCATGGTGGTGAGACAGTACCTGAACTGTTGCCAGGATGCCAAAAGCACCACCCGCCTTGCCCTGGAACAGCTTGTAGTGAAGATCCTCTCTTCACGGGTGAGGAGTCTGGAAGTGTAGCTTCATTGAGGTAGTTCTGAGGAGAAGCGTCATCCCCATGATGAAGTAGTGCACATCTTCGTGTCGTTGGGCAGGGGTCTGGATCTGGAAAAGCCCATGATGAGGTTGCGTTGCAGCCCCTCCTTGAGGTCACTTGGCGTTGTATACGTCTGGGCATCTGAAAGATGACCCGTTGCCTTGAAGCATTCGAATGTAAATGAAACTTGTAGTCAGCATCGACCATGGCCAAAGAGGATGATGCTGAAGCCCCTTGTAGTTGAAAAAATCGGACCCCTGACTGCTGGGAGATTGCAGGCATGTGGTTGCCATCTATGGCCAACCGGTAATGCTGGGCGAAGTCCACTTCTTGATACCCTGCCTCTGCCAAACTTTCTTCCAGCTTCTTCAGTGGAAGGCGGCACCTGGAGGACTCCTGCCAGTATTCTCTTCGATGATGGCTGCACCACTTCTCTGACCACACATCGCTAATGTGTTTGTGTGGAAACCCTCCAGCCACACTGGCATGTCTTCCTGTAAGTGGTCCCTGAGCCAGGTGGCCGCAGAGTCAGTGCCACCTATGAGCCCAGGGTCCAGGCTGGCGCCGCATAGTGGTGTTTGCTTGGTCAACCTGGGTCTCATCCGCCTCCAAACAACTTTGGTCAAACCATGTGCTGAGGCATCCCTCATGAAGTTCTGGAATCGCACAGGGTCTTCGTTCCTCAACTGCCACCATCAGCTTGTTGGTACGTTTTGCTTGCTCTTCTCGCGATCCATCTTTGGACCCAGACCACTTCTTGCGCCGCCTCCTTTTCTTCCCGCTTAGAACCAGTGAAAGAGTCTGTAGATGGCTTTGCACTGTTGCCAGAACGATGGTGGCTACCAAAAGGAGTGTGTTACGATCATAGGTGGACATCAATGATGCTGTGGAAGAGCTAGAGGGCTGCAGAAGTCTGCACAGCAGGTGGCTGGACTGAAAGTGAGATCCAGTGAGTTCCTCCCCTTTTTATAGGCAATATAGCGTTTTCCACCTAGGTGTCTTGCATCCCTCTAGGCATCCTCAAGACATCCTGATATCCGAGATAGGTCCCCTCTGCGAAGTTTTTTTCCGTTTTGAATGCTTTCTTTGCGAGCTGCATCCCACTTTCATCCTTTCTCCGTCCGTGCTACTAACGCTACGCGTCCATTGCCATGTCCGTTTGCTCCCTCCGTGTCCGTTTTCCGCTGGAGCGGAATTTGAGTGTGCGCGGGCGAGGATGCGCAGCGGATGCTAGCGGACTACTGGGTAACTAAGATGACGACGGAATGGTAGAACGGATGCTCCCATTATGCGTTGTGGATGCAGAGATGACGCATGATACGTTTATCCGGCCAAAAAGTATTTGAGGGAGCTCAAGAAACTTTTTTAGTGGATGAACCTCATCGATGAGATGCTGGACGGATAGGAGGTTGAAAACGACGACTGAGTAACAGAACAATGATCGCGTAACCAACAGATGGCAAGTGTTTCTCTCCGTTTTACATCCTCTTTCCATCCGTTGGTGCAGTGTGACATGGGCTTTAGGTAAAAACTGGCAAAATTGGAACTGTGTAGTTCTTTGCATTCTGTCTTTTATTCTTCAAATTGAAGAATATTTTGTAAGATCTGAAAGACGAGCAAATATTACCTATAAGCTTTTTTAGTCTACCATCAACTAAGAAATATTCAATATCTTCCATAGCTCTGTTTCCATCTCCCATTTCCTTCTCCATCACCATTTCAATCTCCATCACTTTCTATAGCTTTAATTATATTTTACCTGCAGATTAAGCATACTGCATTTTGAAGGAGTTAGCAAACAGAAATGAACCTGGTGGATCAAATGTTTTCAAAATAAATGTGATAATCATTTACCATAACAATAATTAATTGTTACCATAACAATAATTAATAATTAAGTTATTAACAATAACTACAGGCAGTCCTCAACTTACAACTATTCATCATTCAAACATACAGCAGCACTTATCACTATTTTTCAGACTGTTGCAGCATCCATAGGGTAACATAATCCAAGTTTAGATACTTGGCAGCTTACATTTATGACAGTTGCAGTATGTTGGGGTCATGTAATCGACTTTTGCGACCATCTGACAAGCACAGTCAATGGAGAAGACAGTGCAGTTCACATCTGTGATGTTAACTTAACTACTATAATGATTCATTTAACAACTGTAGCACGAAAAGTTGTAAAATAGAGCAAAACTCACTGTCTTGCTTAACAGCAGAAAATTTGGGCTCAATTAGGAGTACATATATTAATTCTATTTATCTACACCAGCAATTTTTGTTTTCTTCTGATCAAATGGATCAGTATGGCAGTTTGGTAGTTTGGGTCTACAATCTCATTTTCAAGTTTCTTTGTTGCAGAATAGCAACTTTCATGTCAACAATAATTGTCCCAAGAGAAGAAAACATGCCTGATTTCTGCTCCAGATATTCCACTAGTGAATCTTAAATCTATCAAGTGTTCGGCAGATTTATTGCATCATGTACAGAAAGGAATGGGAATGCTTTCAGAATAATCAGTAATTGGGAGCTAGGACCGGCTCAGAGACTGTTGTATTTGAGAATAACCTACTACATATCTGACAAGACTGATTTGTAGAACAGCCACAGGAAGTCTAGTGATTTCCAGAAAAAGTCAAAACTGACTGCATTCTGAATCTATTTGGTATATATGAGCAATTAAGACTTGCCATTAGCAGTTTGACATGAGTCTACATCAGAGGTCTTTAAACTTGACAGCTTTAAGACTTCTTGACTTCAACTCCCAGAATTCCTCCTCCAGTCATGTTAGCTCAAGAATTCTGGGAATTGTACTCCACAAGTCTTAAACTTGCCAAATTTGAAGACCCTTGGTCTACATCATATACATTTCCCAAACGAAATGCTGATCAGTTCCATATTCTAATCTCCTCAACTGAAAAAAATATGTGCACATTTTTTGAAAAGAAGGACTAGGATGTGACATGATATAGTTACTAAGACATAACTGGCTGACAAACTGTACTCAACTAGTAGTCCTTATAGGTAGCACATCCACATGGAGGAAAATAAGCAGCGAGGTAGCACAAGGTTCTGTCTTAGGCCCAGTACACTTCAATAACTTCAAAAATGACCTAGATGAGGAAACAGGAGAGCTCATCAAATCTGCAGGTGACACGAAACTGGCAGGAATAGCTAACACTCAGAAGACAAGCTCAGAATCCAAAAAGATCTTGACAGACTTGAACAATGGGCCCTGTTAGGAATATAAGTCACCTAACAGGTATTTGGGTTAGAAATATATAAACCAGGATAAACATTTTAATACTATGTCTTTAAGAGATTGCAAAAACTGCAACTGGGTGTAGTTTTTCAAACAGCCATAAAATGGAGCCAGAAACTTGGATTTTTTTAGTCTTAATCTCAGAAGAGAGTGTGTCTCTGTCTCTGTTTCCTTCTGTTGGAAAGTATTGCAGTTGCTCCATTTCTTCTAAATGATTGATATTACTGGATTTAATGTAAGTCTGATACTGAACTGTTTTTGACGCTGGACTTTGATATTTGGATTATCACTGGATGAAAACTGACTGATTTTACCTGTGAATGACTTTGGATTGCTAATCTTCAACTTTGCTTCAACTTTCTGGAAGTAAAAACGTACATTTACTGTACAGTGTATCTGTGTGTATTATTCAAACACTACTTTCTATACGTCTCCCTGTATGTGCTCATTCTCCTAAAGGGGAATTAATAGGCCCTCTCCAACAAAATGAAATTTAATGTGGAAAAAAGCAAAGTTTTACATTTAGGTAGAAAAAAACCAAAGGTATAAGTACAGATTAGGCGAAACCTGGCTTCAAAACAGTAACTGTGAGAGGGACCTTGAGGTCTTAGTGGATGATCACTTACACATGAGTCAGCAGTGTGTAGCAGCAGCCAAAAAAGCCAATACAATCCTTGGTTGTATAAACAGAGGCATAGGATCTAAATAATGTGTAAGTATTAGCAATAGCAGTAGCGCTTAGACTTATATACCACTTCACAGTGTTTTACAGCCCTCTCTCAAAGTGGTTTATTGCCCCCAACAATTTGGGTCCTCATTTTACCCACCTCGGAAGGATGGAAGGATGAGTCAACCTTGAACCTGGTGGGATTTGAACTGCCAAATTGCAGGAAGCTGGCATTAGTACTACTTTATAAAGCCTTGGTGAGACCACATCTGGAATATTGCATCCAGTTTTGGTCACCATATTAGAAAAAGGGTGTTGAAACTTTGGAAATAGTGCAAAGAAGAGCAATTAAGAGCAATTTTTTTTAAAAAAAATATGGGTTACATTCTGTAAGCCATCTTGAGTTGTCATGGGTGAATAGGTGGCAATAAAAAAAGAAAGAAAGGAAGGAAGCAAGGAAGGAAAGAAGGAAGGAAGGCAGGCAGGCCTGGAGGCTAAAACATATGAAGAAGAGTTGCAGGATTGGGTTTGGCTGGTCTAGAGAAAAGAAAGACTAGAGGGAACATGATAGCAGTATTCCAGTATTTGAGAGGCTGCCACAAAGAAGAGGAGATCAATTTATTTTTCAAAGCATCAGAGGATAGGCCAAGAAACAATGGATGGAAACTAATCAAAGAGAGAAGCAACCTGGAAAAACTTCCTAAAGCAAGGACAATTAACCAGTGTAAATGCTTGCCTTCAGATGTTGTGGGTGCTTCATCACTTAAGGTATTTAAGAAGAGATTAGACAACCATTTGTCTGAAGTACCTTGAGCAAGGTGCCTGCCAACTCTGTTATTCTCTTAATTCTGTTAATGTTTTGGTATAAAATAGGAAAAGGCTGGAGACCTGAAAGATCTCTGAATCTAAAATATTTGTCATTTTCTGCCTTGCCATTTACATGGCTTCTTTTTGGCTTTTCTGGTATCAAATACCTGTTAGACAACTTCTACAGCCCCACCCATTGTAAGTGCTTATGCTCTGTGCCAATCACACTTTCTGTCACAATTCTGACAGACAAAAGGCTCTCTTAGTCTCCTTCTGAAATCTGCTTTATGTCTCAGTTTTGTGCTTTTTTGGTAACAAAGCAGAAAAAATTTCTTAGACTTGTAAAATGGGAATGGATTTCTCTACAAACTGAAAAATTGTGAGCTCATTTCTCTATCAGCTGAAAAATTGTGAGCTCTTTTCTCACCAGACTTTGTAGTTGCACAAATGAAAGTCCAGTAGTATTAATGTTTTCTCAGGAAATAAAATATAGGAAGAAGGTACAGTGTACTACTGAAAATGCACATTGTGATAATTACATTTGAGTGCATTCGAGAAATTTGTGGGTCAAAGAGTAAAAGTAGGATGATTTTGCATTTAAACTTGGCTCTTGGAACATTTACAGTAATATGAGAATATGATGTAAAGGAAGCTTTTATACAGTGGTGGGCTGCTGGATGGTTGGCGAAGTTCAGGTGAACCCCTCGCTGTGATCTCTGGCAGGACCTGCGCACCTACCCTTATGCTTTGCTTTCCCTAAATAACTAACTTTTCCCCCACCCAGGCTACCCAGGTGAATTCCATGCTCTTGTGTATGGAACTTGGTAGGCTCCAAGTGCCTTAATCTGATTGGCCGAGAAGGCCGTTCTTGGATTGGCTATTAG
>BHFT01011469.1:0-14457 GCA_004320025.1 Laticauda laticaudata
TGCATCGCGTTAACCAACGGATGACAAGTGTTTCTCTCCATTTTACATCCTCTTTCCATCCGTTGGTGCTGTGTGACGGGCTTTAGTAACTATTCACAATTATGATGATGAAATTTGCAACCAATGTTTACATATGCAGTTTTGCTGATGTATAAAGCAAAAAACAACTATAGACCATAAGCACAGTTGTGGTTTAACTTAATGGCTGCTTCACTTATTGACCAAGTTGCAGGACCCAATTGTTACTAACAAGGACTTCCTGTGAAGTGAAACTCAGTAATTTATCAAATTTCTATGGCTAAAATGATAATGATGAGATTTCCCATCATAATCAAGGCCTCAATACTATAAAGCCATTTACCCATTGTTTAAACTAATTGTATTTATTAATGCATTTTTAAAAATGAGATAAGGATTGAGAGTCAGAAACTTCAACCTGCAACTTCTTGCGTTGCCCTCAGTTGCTTTGGAGAATAGATTGAGCCCCTCCTCTCTGTAACAGCCCCTTAAGCAGTGGTGGGATTCTATTGGTTTGGACAGGTTCGGGAGAACTGGTTGTTACGATTCTGCGCAGTTGGAGAACTGGCAAATTGCACCACTGACTGGCTCCGCCCCATCCTGCCCTGCCCAATCACTACTTATTGCACATGCGTGCCATCGCTGCCTACATTCTCCCTCCCACCATTGCTGCCTGCAGTCTGTCTTTGCCTGCACTCCTGCCAGCCAGCCAGCCATCGCTGCCTGCCTTCCACTGTGGCCATGCCTGATTTGATCTTCCTGGGTGAGTGAGGCTCTGCAAGCTCCAGTCGCCTACCTGCCACCGCCACCAGCCCTGGTTGAATCCCAACTCCCGGGCCAGCCTAGGCCACCCCCGCTGTGCTGCCACCACCCATGGCACTCACAGCCTAGCTATCTGCCTCCTCAATGTACCTCCCTGGCTTGTTTCGCCACTGGCACCACAGCTCCATCCCACATGATGCTTGTGGCCTAGCTAGCAGCCCCCCCCCCAATATCCCCGGCCCTCAGCTTGCCTGGCTTGCTGGTGGCAGAGAGGAAGGCAAGCCAGGGTTGACCCATCACTGCTTGGGTCCCCATCAGCCTGCATCTCACACACACACACACACAGCTGGATTCTCCACAGCTTCTGGACCTTGACTGCCTGGGATGGGACCAGGCTGCTATGCCGCCCGCATCACCCCTTTGCTTGCCCTCCATGTGGGAGGCCTGAGAGAAAATGCCTCCCCTGAGTGTTGACCGCTCACCCATCTGCCAGCTAGGCTGGCCTGGGAACGGCATGTCCTGCTGATGCAGGATCTGAGGCGGAGTGGAGATCAAGCAGGTGGCAGCCCAGAGCAGGGCCCAAAAGGCAGTCAAGCCTCGCCAGAGTAGATCTTCATTCCCTGTCAGCCGTACCTTCCAGCCCATGGTGCTTGCACTGTTCTCACAGCAGCAGCCTGCACTTGACCCAGTGAGGGAGGAGTGGCTGGCAGAGGGGCATTGCAGATGGCATAGCCTCGTGCTCCCTAGACAGCACCATGCCCCCCAGCAGGCAAGCACCAGCAGCTACAGAGAATTCAGGCAGGGGACGAGATGCGGACTGGCTGGGAGCTGAGTGGCGATGACTCTGCCCTGGCTGGCTCACCTTTCCCTCTGCCACCAGCTGCGGGAGGAAGGTAAGGTTGCAGGCAGTCAGGAAAGCCGAACTCCTGCCTAGCCCAGAGCTGCCAGCTGGGTAGGTGAGGCTGCAGCACACGCCTTGCTTGAAATTCCTAGCCCTTTATTTGAAAATCTCCCCAAAAGATGGAAGGGAGGAAGTCCCACTCACGGTCCCTTTTTTGAACCTGGAAGGCTTGCCTGCCAGCCTCTGCGGGCAATGAGGAACTGGGCATGATTGTCTGTTTGTGGTCAGTCCCTGAGAGATTGACCAGGAAGAACCCTCATCACTTTTCTCTGTGCTGCAGGGAATTCCAACATGCCAATCAGCCAGGCTTTCCTAAAAGGCGAGGGATGCTGCCAGACACTTGGAAAGTACTTCGGCGACTGGCCCGTTGCTAAAAGCAAACGAGGTGAGGCACAAGAGCTGTTTGGAAGCTCTGTGTTTATGTGTTCTCTCTCTGTGTGTGTATGTAATAGCCGGTTTCATCCAAAGGAGTTTTTGTTTTAGGTGGGTTTCCTAACTTTAGAAGGAGAGAGGGAAGGAGGAAGGGAACGGAGAGAAAGAGAATGAGAGAGAAAGAAAGAAAGAAAAAAAGAAAAGGTAAAGAAAAAGGGAGAGAAAGGAAAAGAAAGGAAGAAAAGGGATAGACAAAGAAAGAGAGGGATGGAAGGAAAGAAGGGACAGAAAGAAAAAAAAGGAGGGAGGAGAAAGGGAATGAGATATATGATGGATGGATACAGGGAGGGAGGGAAGAAGGGAGAGAGAGAGAAAAGGAGAGGGACACAAACCCTGACTTCAGAACACTCTTTGAAACAGCATAGCAATCTAGGGTTGGCAGGGATCTCAGAGGTCATCTTCTAGTCCAACCCCCTCCTCCAGCAGGAGATCCTTACAAAGCCATAGAATAGCAGGGTTAGAAGGGAGCGTTTGTGTGTGTGTGTGTGTGTGCATGGCTATCAAAACTCCAAAAACATCAAGTAATTCTGGGGAGGTCAATCATAAATCAGAACACTTGTGAAGCAACCGGCCATTAAGCAAGGACCACTAGTATTTGGTTTGCCAGTCACATGACTATCTGGCCAGGCCCACCCAGTCACATGGCCACCCAGCCACACCCACCCCAGTCACATGGCCACCTAGCCATGACCACCTAGCCAATTAAGCCATGTCCACCAACCAAGCCACGCCCACAGAACCAGTTGTTAAAAAATTTGAATCCCACCCCTGCCTTCAAGTATTGGAAGATTGCTGTCATGCCACCCCTAGTACTTTTCTTTGTTAGACTAGACATACTAGTTCCTGAAGGGCTTGATTAGAGGTGAAATGATAACTCTTCCACTACTTGAGGGGTTGTCACACCAAAGCACCTGAGGCAGGACATATAGCAGGAGGTGGAAGCTTGTTAAAGAGAGATCCAACCTAGAAGGAAGAAGAAATTTCCTGATAGTAAGAACAATTAATCACTGAAACAGTTGCTTCCCAAAATTGTGGACCTCCCTTCACTGGAGGTCTTCAAGAAAAGATTGGGCAACCATTTGTCTGAGATGCAATAAAGTCTCCTGCCTTGGGAAGGAAATTGAACCAGAAGTTCTCCAAGGTCCTTTCCAGCTCTATGATTCCTTAATTAAGTACAGTTCTGAAGTGAAGGGCAAAGCTTTCAATTGTTGGTTAGCAAATGAACCCCGATTTACTGATAGTTTTCTGTATTCAGCAACAGCCAAACTCTATGTCCTGCTATTTGAAAATAGTGAAGACATTCTGAATTGTGATGTTAGTGCATTTTAAACAGCATTCCAGACAGCTGGGGGACAGAGAGAAATCTGCATCTGGAAGAACCTATTCCAGTGTTTCTCATTGTTAACAACTTGGAAAGATAGATTAGAAGAACACTGATTGGGAAATTATGGGAGTGGAAGTCCATACATCTAAAAGTTGCTGCTGACAATGAACAGAGAAAACAGCTTGCTTGAGGCATACAATTCTTCAAATTCTGTGGACGAAAACTAACAACAGAGGGAGCTCTAAATTGCTTTCACACCTCTAAAATAGAACCAAATTATGTGGTTTGATCAGAAAAAGTGGAAAATAAAATATCTGTGTCAAGCAAAGTATCTGTAGAACTGGAAATATTTGATAATTACATTACAAAGGAAGGTTATTGTTTTTGCAAAGCAAGCTGCTATTCCATCCCTAATCTTTGAACTACACTGCTCAAAAAAATAAAGGGAACACTTAAACAACACAATGTAACTCCAAGTCAATCACACTTCTATCCACACTTTCTGTGAAATCAAACTGTCCGTAAGGTAGCAACACTGATTGACAATCAGTTTACACCTGCTGTTGTGCAAATGGAATAGACAACAGGTGGAAAGCATAGGCAGTTAGCAAACATCCCAATAAAGGAGTGGTTCTGAGGTGGTGACCCACAGACCACTTCTCAGTTCTATGCTTTCTGGCTGATGGTTGTCACTTTGAATGCATAGCTGTGCTTTCACTCTAATGGTAGCATGAGACAGAGTCTACAACCCACACAAGTGGCTCAGGTAGTACGCTCATCCAGATGGACATCAATGCAAGCTGTGGCAAGAAGGTTTGTGTGTGTCTGTCAGCGTGGTGTTCCAGAGCATGGAGGCGCTACCAGGAGACAGGTCAGTACATCAAGGCATGGAGGAGGCCATAGAGAGCAACAACCCAGCATCAGGACCGCACCTCCACCTTTGTGCAAGGAGGGACAGGAGGAGCACTGCCAGAGCCCTGCAAATGACCTCCAGGGCCACAAATGTTGCATGTGGCTCCTCAAATGATCAGAAACAGACTCCATGAGGGTTGTATGAAGGCCCGACGTCCACAGTTGGGTTGTGCTTACAGCCCCAACACATGGCATGACATTTGGCATTTGCCAGAGAACATCAAGATTGGCAAATTCACCACCAGCACCCTGTGCTCTTCACAGATGAAAGCAGTTCACACTGAGCACATGTGACAGACTGACAGGGTCTGGAATGCCATGGAGAATGTTCTGCTGCTGCAACATCCTCCAGCATGACCGAGTTTGGCAGTGGGTCAGTAATGATGTGGGGTGCATTTTCTTTAGGGGGCGCAAAACTATGCTCACCAGAGGTAGACTGACTGCCATTTGGTACAAGATGAGATTCTCAGACCCCTGTAAGACCATATGCGTGGTGCAGTTGCCGCTGGGTTCTCCTAATGCACAACAATGCTAGACTCATGTGGCTGCAGTGTAGTCAGCAGTTCCTGCAAGTGAAGGCATTGATTGGTATGGACTGATCCTGCCCATTCCCCAGAGCTGAATCCAATTGAGCACATCTGGGACACATGTCTTGCTCCATCCACCAATGCCACATTGCACCACAGATTGACCAGGAGTTGGGGGATGCTTTAGTCCATATGTGGGAGGAGAACCCTCAGGAGACATCCGCCACCTCATCAGGAGCATGCTCAGGCATTGTAGGGAAGTCATACAGGCACTGGAGGCACAACAGCTACTGAGCCTCATTTTGATCTGTGTTTTAAGGACATTACATCAAAGTTGGATCAGGCCTGTAGTGTTTTTTTTCCACTTTAATTTGAGTGTAACTCCAAATCCAGACTACATGGGTTGCTAAATTTAGATTCCATTGATAATTTTTGTGTGATTTTGTTGGTAGCATATTCAAACTATGTAATGAACAAAGTATTTAATAAGAATATTTCATTCATTCGATCTAGGATTTCTTATTTTTGTGTTCCCTTTATTTTTTGACAGTGTAATAAGAAACATAGATGCCCTGTTATTTGGCTATGATGCCTTCCAGTAAGTTTGTAATTTTCAGTCAACAGCACAATATGTTTTTTCCATTGTTTAATTTGGTATAACATTTCAATCCATATTAAAAATTTATTTTCTTAAGGTGAGGTCCTTCAGATGTTTGGACCATAATTTGTACAAGTCCCATTTATCCTGGATAAGGCTGGTTGATAATTCAGACAGTTTATTATAACAATATTTTTAAAAGTTGGGAAAACTGGATAAAACGGATTTTTTTTCACCTTGTGGTGCATCACTTTGCTCTTTACTAGTAACAGGGGTCACCAAAATTTCGGACTTCAGGGACTACTAAATTCATAATTTTAAATCCCATGGACCACTGATATGAATCCAACATCGCTGCTTGCAAAGGGCCTGGACTCCCAGTGATGGGATGGGGTCCTTCAAGTAATTAGCTTGGCCGCCTGTTTCTGCAAAGACTTAACATCAAAAGAGCCATTGGACCCATTTCCCACAGAAAACAAAACACGGAGCCACTGGATGGGTCTGGCCAACTCGAGTCACTCACGCTCCACCCAGTTACATGGCTTCCCCCCAGCCATGCCTATGCAGGGTTTGTGGCTCTCGGTGTTTTCTATGGGAAACAGATGTCTTTCTATCTCTCTGTCTTTTCTTCTTCCTCCTCCCCCCCCCCTCCTCTCTCCTCTCTCTCTCTCTCTCTCTCTCTCTCTTCTCTCTCTCTCTCTCTATATATATATAATATATATATATATATATATATATATATATACACATATATATATAGGATCTTTGGTACTGTTTTCTCCGCGTAGAATTGGAAGTATCTAGGCAACGTTTCGATGAAACGTTTCCATCAAAACGTTGCCTAGATACTTCCAATTCTACGCGGGAAAAACCCGAATAACCAAAGACGCACTACAAATACTTCGCGAAACTCAGAAAAGCATATAATATAATTATTATTTATCTATATGAGGTATATATATATATATATATATTATATATATGGCAACTACCCTCACACCACTCCAGTCAAACAATATATATATATATATATATGTTTTTTTGAAGTTTTCGCGGGTACTTACATGTGTGCTGTTCAGTTTCCTTCGGGTATTATCCCACGTCATTGTAGTGCTTTTTAAAGTTGTAGCAACGTTTCAGCAGAATCTCATCTGCCATTCATCAGGCTTCTGTGGATGGGTTGTATGTGGGTCAGGTCTCAGCCTTGGTTTTAATTTGAGTGTTACCTATTATTGTGGCAGAATGTTTTTTCTACATCCGTGATTGGTGGGAGTTTGTCTGTGTTTATTTGGGCTGTGGAGTTTGTTTGATGGTGTTTCTGTTTCTTTCTGTCTGTTTTGTAGCTTTGATTGCTGCACACTGCTCCTGCAGTGAGGGCTTGAGTGCAGCTTGGCTTCGTGTGAAAGGACGCTGGTGTATCTGATTAGGAAGCTAGGTTTCATCTGGGTCCTGGTGGGGGGGTGTTTTGAGCTGGAGGCATTCAGAGGGGGGTCTGCACTCTCAAATAGAAGATCTCCACACCACAAGCCAGCAAACACCTGGGCACAAACCAGGACCCCTCTGATGCCTCCAACCCAAACACCCCCACACAGGGCCCCAGGTGAAAAGCTAGCTTGCCTAATGAATAACGAGCCGTCTTCACACGAAGCCAAGCTGAGCTGAAGCCTCCACACACAAGAACAGAGGTTGCCAGCCAACAAGCCACAAAAACAGACAGTAAGAAGCAGAAACACCAATCAAGTCAAACTCCAAGTCCAGTGAACACCAGACCCATGGCTCCTAGCCAATCAGAATGGACCAGCCTCGAATTTGAAACATAAAGCTGTGAGACACACATCCTTACAGAAGCCTGATGAAGATTCTGCTGAAATGTTGCTACAACTTTAACAACACTACAATGACGTGGGATAATACCCAAAGGAAGCTGAACGGCACACATGTAAGTACTCGCGAAAGCTTAAAAAAACAAATATGTATGAATGTATGTATATATATATATATATCTTTCTCTCATCTGTTTCTGTCTATCTCTATCTCTCTCTCCGTATCTCTTCGTTGTTGAACTGCCTGAGAGTGGAGAGAATACAGTCATTTAGGTGATTATGAACTTGTTTTCCAAAAAGGTGCATTTTGTACCCTGCTCAAAGATTCCCTCTGTTAAAATGTTGGCTAAACTCTTTATATGTGCCCAGGTCACATGATGTTCCTGAACGCATAATTTCAGATGGTGGGGGGGTACAATTCACTCCATATTCCAGAGCAGGAGCGAAGCACCCCAGTGATGGGCTTCATCTCTTGCTGGGTCTTGCGGGCGTTTCTTTTGGCCTTTTTTTGGTGCTGTGTGCACCTCGGTTGCTCAGGGAGATTTGCTACTTCCTCTCCACTGTTGAGACACTGTCCCAACCCAGTCATTTCTCTCCGCCGCTGCTGCTGGCACCTCCATGGCCTGTCCACTGCTCTTGCAGCACCTTGTACAGCACAGTTAAATTTAGCACGCTTCACAATGGGGGAGATAGCGTCTCCTCCTCCTCCTGGAGCCCATTATGACATGGAACATTTGCCACAGCTGGGTCAGGCAAGTGTCTCGGGGTGGGGAGCAGGTTGTGCCTCTCCCCAAGCTTCCGAGGTGTGTCCAGCACCAACAAAGGCCAAAGAAGTGCCCACGAGACCCAGAGAGTGCCGGAGAATCAGAATGTGTATGTGTGTGAGAGAGATGAGAAACAGACAGAGAGAAAGACAGAGGGAGAGAGAGAGAGAGGGAGAGGTGACAGCAACAAAGAGAGAGAGCAACTTCAACAATGAAGTCCATGGATATTTCTTTCCATGGAGCATTATGCCTAGCAACATTCTGGAGCACTCCAGCTGGTTTGCCAGGCGACCTCTTTGCAGAAGCACACAGAGGACAACTAGCAACGTAGGCTTCTATGTCCTTTTTCAAAGAACTGCTGTTTAATTATGTAATATTTTCATCAATCCAAAATGTCCAACGACTTTCGAATCAGCCCACTATTGCAAAACAGTACTTCTAAGACTGGCTGGAACATATAACTTTGCACCCACCCATACCAGGATATCACGAATAGTACACTCGTTTGAGTGGGACAAAAACCAGTTATCCCTTTTTCAATGCCCTTTTTAGCTGTTCAGTTAAATCAGTAGGAAGTTCAACATTCCCCTTCTCCTGGGCTTTGGTGAGGTTTGCCATAAAGTTCTTTCCCCCAGGAAGGAATTGCAACAAGAAATTAAAATGATTAAAATGTTGCGCCCAATGAATTTGCTTGGGTGACAATTTTCAGAGGGGTCTTTAAAGCCTCTAGTTCAGTGATGGCGAACCTTTTTCTTGTTGTGTACCAGTAGTGCCCAGTGCATGCGTGTGCAACACCCCCCCACCCCCTTACCTGCACTGCACATGCATGCACTTCCCAGCTGATTTTTGGCTCATTTACGGCCATTTTTGCCCTCCCGGAGACTTGAGGGAAGCCTCTGTAGCCTTGGGAGGCCAAAAAATGGGCCTTCTGGAAATACTGGAAATGTCGGTTTTCGGCTCCAGAGAGTGTCTGGAGCCCAAGGGAGGCTGTTTTCGCCATCTGGGAACTTGAGAGAAGCCTCTGCAGCCTTTGGAGGCTGAAAAACGGGCCCATTTTGGCCTCCAAAGGCTGCAGAGGCTTCCCTCTCCCCAGGAGGGCAAAAACGGCCTCAAAATGGTACAGAAATCAGGTAGGATGTAGGCACATGCACAATGCAGGTAAGCTTGGCTGGAGCTCGCATGCCTTTACAAATGGCTCTGTGTGCCACCTGTGGCACACATGCAATAGATTTGCCATCACAGCTCAAGGTTTTTGTGATCCGTCCACACCTCAAATGGGTGTTTCACCCCTTCTAGGAAATGTCTCCAAATTAGTAAGGCCAATTGGACTGCAAATGCTTCCTTCTCCCAAATTGCACATCTTTTTTCAGTTTCAGTTACTTTCCAGGAGGTGTAGGCACAGGGTTGTAAAGCCCAAGTAGTGTTGGCTTGTAGTAAAACTGCCCCCACAGCGATATCACTGGTATCAGCCTGGATCACAAAGGGGGCATCCGTGTCAGGATGTTTAAGGACAGGTTCAGCTGCAAACAATTGTTTCATTTTCTCAAAGGCTGTGTCAGGGCTCCAACAAATCCACCCTCATCCAAATCAAAAGTCTCTAACCGCATCTCAGAAAAAGTAAATTGGTTTATTAGAAATTGCCATGTTGGTGCATGGCTGGGTGCAGCCGATACTAAATCACATTATACATTTCCCCCTTGACTTTGGTCTTTCCCCCACCCCTGGATATGACTTCTCCAATGGGACATATCCATCTCCAAGAGTCATCCATCATGCTCTCCAATAACCTTCTTCTGCTCCAACAACTTTGGGCTGCCGAGGTGGTTATCTAGGCATTTGAAAAATGCCTTGTTTTTCCCCACACCCTTTTTCTGGCAGCTAAAAAGACCAAAAGAGTATCTTTTTAGTTGACAGGCTGCTTGGCACTCCATGGTCCACTCAAAGGGCCAGCTAGGCTTTGGTTTAACTTCTCCTTTTGTCTTTAGTAGATCAGTAATGGGTAACACAATTTTTGCAAAGATGGGGATAAATTGTCGATAGAAATTTGGAAAAACCAGAAAACTTTGCAGCTGCTTTCTGGTGCGTGGGGGAGCCCATTCCATGACTGCTTGAATCGTCTCCAAGTCCATTTCTATCCCCTCATGCAATATGCAGTAACCCAAATAGTCAGTTTTTTCTGGTGAAATTTACACTTTGATCATTTGACATACAGTTCAGCCGACTTGAGTTTTTTCAGGACTGATCACACCAACTTTATATGCTCCTCCATGGTTTCTGTGTAAATAAGAACATCATTCAGATAAACCAGAAAACCCTTGTAAAGATGTTCATGCAGCACCTCATCTATCAGTTGCATAAACACGGGGGGGAAGGGGCTCCTTGTAATCCAAACAGGAGCACTTTAAACTGGAAACAACCCAAAGGGCAATTGAATGCGGTTTTCCATTCATCTTCCTTAATTCGAACTCTGTAGTAAGCTTCTCTCAAATCCAGTTTAGTAAAAATCTTGCCTTTGCCAACATGTCCTTCATTAAGGGGAGTGGATAACATTTTCAACACACACTGCATTAGAGTTTTTGTAGTCAATGCAGATATGATAAGAACCATCTTTTTTTTCATGAAATAACACCAAGGCAACCACTCCTGGCCTCGCAGGTTGGATGACACCCCGTTTTAGGTTTTTATTGATAAAAGTTCGCAATTCTTCTAGCTCTCACAGGGTCATCGAGTAGAGCTTTGGCTTAGGGGAGTTTCATCCCAGGGAAAATCTCTATTCTGCAGTCTGTGGGGTGATGCGGGGGGGGGGAGCACATCCAAAGCCCTTTCGCTGCACGCCTCCCTGAGGTTCCAATATTCCTTTGGGATTTTTTCCTCCCCAGCTATATGTTCTCTTGCCACTGATGCCAGCTTNCCCCCCGTGGCTGGATGGAATGGATGCACAACAAACCCTTCCTCCAATTCACATAAGGATCCAATTTCTAGAGCCAAGTCGGAGGAGGCACTCCATCCCAGAGGCAACAATAAAACACAATGTCTCTTGGTGGTCTCCCATCCACATTTCCACTGGCTTCATCACAAAATGAGACAGGCCTCTCCCACCTACCGATCCATCCAACTGGCAAAATGCTATGGGCACTTTCAATGTTCTTAGTCTCAGCCCTAGTTTCTTCACCACCTCTGAGCTAATTACACACCTTGTATACCCAGAGTCGAAAAAGGCTAACATCTTCCCTTGGGAGCCAGACAAAGGCACCTTTAACTCCACTAGTCCACTCATTGGGCCCAGTTGTCGACCTACCAGGGGGTTGTCATCGGAGTTGGTTTCGCTCTCCTGGGGCAATCGAGTTCCCAACTTCTGTTCCAGAGGAGTGAACTTGATGACTTCCACGCCTTTCAGGGCCATTTTGCAATGTTTGGCTGGTGGATTTTCGACCTTATTCCCTCCAGCAGGTGTTGGTTTGAAGCCTGGTTTGACGAGGTAATCAGCAGATTGATGTCAGCATCTGAAACAAGCCATAGACTTGGTTTTTGCAGCTGGTCCACTTCCAGTAGCTCTAGGGGTCTCTCTTGGGGTAGAAGGTAGAGGCTTGTTCCAATTGTGACCCCCACAGTGCCAATTTCTTGCCAGATCAATCTCCACATCAGCTGCCAACACATACCAGCACTGAAGATCTTGAGAGACCCCTCAGGAGATACAGCTCAGGTAGACCATCTTTGTAGGTTCCATCAGAGCTCTTGGGACCACCCACACATGTGGCACACCAACTCACGAAACTCCTGGGTATATACAGTCACCAACCTTCACCTCTGGTTCATGGTTTTCATCCTGATCCTTGTCTTATGTTCAGCAAGGGGGGGTCTTCAAAATGAGCTCGGAGGGCCATCATAAACATGTCATAATTCCTCAACTGGGGGGCATCATCATTGTGAAGGGTGTCCAATTAGCTGCAATTCCTTCCAAGACCCTGGTAACACACCTCACTTTGGCTGGTCCTCATATTCCTTTATGTGATTCCAAATGTGGGCTAGGAAAAATCCCAGAGCTTTGGCATCTCCTTCATATTTTATTTCCAGCAGAGGAACCTTTGGAATTTGGTGCTTCCAGGTGACTGCCCCCCCCCCAGGGGGGTGGCCTAGGCTACAGTAGCCACTTGAATTCCTGCAGCCGATGCTGGCCCTGGCTGAGCTATAGGAACCACTTTTGGGTTAGCCAAGGTTTATGTTCCTCCTGCCTCTTCCCCAGCCTCTTCACATGTAGGCAAAGCATACCTTTCCCAAACTCTCCAGTTCTCAAGAGCTTCATGTAGGAGATGAGGGGCTTGAGTTAACAAGAGGTCTTCTTTGTCAGCCTGCTGCCAAGCAGCCTCTCCAAGCTGGCTTCTGGCAGCAGTTACTCCAGAGGGAACCTCCCTAGCAATCTCCATCTTATGCCTAAGGACCATTTGGCTCAGACTGGCTTCTCAGTTTGCAATTCTGACAGCCATTCAGTTTCCTCCCTCCCCTGGTGGGACTGGGGAGGAGGTGTTGACCCAGCGGCTCCCAGGTCCTCCTGATTGCTACCTTGATTAGACATTCTTTGCTCAGCCCCCACTGTAGAATTCATCTCCGGGTTGGCTGATAAAGCAGATCTTATTTAATGTCAGACGTGCCTCCATTCAAAACCCAAGAAAGAAATCCTCCAACTCCATGTTTGTAGAGAAAAGGTACTTTTACTAACTTAGAAGTAATAGCAATGAAAGAAAAGCAAGATCTGAGGCGATAGGCATGAAAATGACATATTGAAAGTTATCCCAAGTTCCCTCCTCCAAGGACCCAGACTGGATGTTTCCAGTGTGTATGGTGTCGTGGGGTATATCTTCAGGTGTTTTTCCGCCATCTGCTATGCCGAGATGGTTGACCTTGACTGGGCATAAACAAGTCCATGCAGTTGTGCACTGAGCGTGAGAGCACACACACTTGGTGCACACAGAAATCATCTCCATTCTCCAGCAAACTTCCCTCTTCTCAATGCCAAACTTCCCCCTTTCCTGTTTCTATGGCAGCTGACAGCAAGAAAGCATTATGGAGACTGACATAGAGCTCTAATTATATACTCTATTTGTATATCGAATTAAAATATTTTGTATATAAATAAACATTTCATTATTTCATTTTGAGAACATGGATTACTAACCATCTTGATACAGTTCAACTGTAGAATAAATGCATACCAGCTATTTTAAATAAATGGATATAATATGTACGTTTGTAGTAGCCACTATCAGAAATATTGCTGCTAAGCATTGAGAATTACAGGAGATTCATCATTTCTTTTCCCATTGAGTTTTTTAAATGTAAAATTCACATGCTGTAGTTGATTTATATGATCTTTTTTGTTTATATGCTGACACACACTCTTGTATTTACTGATGGATTGCTTTTTCCAGCTAAAGAATCAGTGAAATCACAACTCTTAGAATGTGGGAGAAAGAGTTGTTTGCCTCCCTCAAATCCAGAACATTTTTTTCTCTGCATGTTGGTCACAACATTCCAATTTCTGTGATGAAGCACTAGTGTATCCATTTTGATTATGGTGATGGTGATGATGATGATGATGAAGATGATAACTGTTACAGCTAAATGAGGATCACTTTTCACAATGGGTGAATCAACATCATCTTTGGCACTTCTCATTACACATATACTACTTTGTTATGTGGGTATGAGAGTTTACTGGTTTTTTATCATTTCTCTTGCAAACAAACAAAACTAAAAAAAAAAGACTTTTTGCAAATACAGTTTCCAGTTTCCAGCTTTTCCTACCCATATAGTAGGTAGCTATTTCATCCAAGATTAATTGAAGACCTCCACAGTCCCTTCCAACATTATTATTCTATTACTCTAAACACACATAAATCATGGCGTATTTGGACCAAAGCATTTTGCATATGGCAGTTTTTTTTACAAAACTTTATTAAGTAAATTATTAAAACATTGGACATGGTATAATCATCCTGACAATCCTTGTTGTCACACATGTGGCATAAAATACATATTTTAAATACATTTATACAGCTATACATTTCTATGGTATTTCCCGATTTTAGTCATCCGTTCTGCCATCCCTATTCTCTTTTGATTTTAGATCCTTTTTTCCCACCATTGATAAAATTTATCCCATATTTTATAGTATTCATATCTTATTCTTATCTTTCATTTCCCAAGTTAATTTGTCCATCTCAGTGCTGCATAAGCTAGGTGTGAACATTGGACTTTTCCCCTTCAACCGAAAAGAATTAACTTCTGAAAACTAGGTATTTCAAAAGGAATCCTTTATTGAAAGGGGTTTTATCTCAACACTAGGCAAAGCAGAATCTAAGATACCCCCAGGCATACAGTCATAGATAAAGGAAGTTA
>BHFT01011470.1:0-10380 GCA_004320025.1 Laticauda laticaudata
CCTGATTGGTTGGGAGTCTTGGTCTGTGTTTATTGGTCTTGGAGTTTGCTGTGTTCTGCTTTATTGGTGTTTCTAACATCTTCTGTCTGTTTTGTAGATTTTTTTGTCTTGATTTTAGTGCAGCTTGGCTCTGAGTAAATGGATGGCTATTATTTGTTAGGAAGCTAGGTTTCATCTGGGTACCTTGTTGGGGTGTGTTTGAGCTGGAGGTATCAGGGGGGATCTGTTTGTGCCCAGGTTTTTGCCTGGCTTGTGGTGTGGATATTTTTTTGTTTGTGAGTGCAGCCTTCCAAATAATTGACAGTCTGGTGGAATATATATATCTTATTGAGACCCTTGATTTTTGGGAAATCAAAAAAAATCAAAATTGGGAATGTAGGAAGTTATCTTCTGCTAAGATAGACAATTGGATTCACTTACCTCATCACTATAGACGTTGACTAGAAGCATTCTAGAGTTTGAAGTAAATGTTACCTTAAAAAGGCAACTAGCTGACATAGTAAAACTTGTCCAAGGGCAACTATCATGGACTTGGTGAAATATAAAATATTCACTTCCTGGAAGGAGAAACAGTTTCTGCACAGTTGTTCCCAGTGGACTTCTGTGGTGTCCAAAGATTTTCGCCCAAGTGAATGTCTTGCTAAAAGAAGAAGGGGACATCAGAGGATGAGATTATTAGATAGTGTCATCAATGCAGTGAACACAAATTTGGGTAAACTCTGGGAGACATTGGAGGATGTCTTGCATGCTGTGGTCCATAGGTCATGAAGAGTTGATCATGACTTAGCAACTGAACAGCAACAATAAATATCATGCTAGAAGTTAATACTTTTCTTACTTTTCTTATTTTTTACTTTAAAAAAATGTATTTAATAGAAGAAACTTGAAAGAATTGAACGGAAAGCATCATGAGAGATGCTTAGAGGCATTTTTTTAACCTACGTTGACAATTTTTGCTATAGAGGGGCAGATGGAAATAAACTAATAGCCATTTTATCCTAATTTTCCAAAATAAAAACGCTTAGATTCCAAAAGAACTTCAGAAAGAAATATGCTGATTGAAGGATGATCTGAGGAAATTGTGGTTATCTATCAAATTAAGTTACAAGTTTTGTTGAAATAGTCTCATCTTCTGGCAAGATTATGGACAAAAGTTCACGACCTTGCTTCCTCTCCATTAAGAATATATAGCTTTTCCCAGTATATGCCTGATATTTTTTAAAAAAAATCAGTTGTCTTATTTCTTTCAACTTTTCCAAGTATAAATGTCTATGCAGATTCTCAGTCACCCAGGTCATAGTTGTCCTAAAGGTGCTTTTTTTAAAAAGGCAACTGGACTTTCTAGTTTTTCCTTGAAGACATTTTACTTCTTAACCCAGAATCTCCTTCAGCTCTCTTGAAGCTGAAGAAGCTTCTTGGATGAGAGGTGAAACATCTTCAAAGAAGAACCAGAAAGTCCAGTTGCCTCTTTAAAAAGTACCTTTGGGTTTGCCAAGTATAATGAGGAAGGGAGGAAAGGGCCTTGATTCCCTTCATTAGCTATAGCTGGGAATGAGAATTTAAAAGAAATGAATGCTAAGCATGGCGTATGCTGGGAACAAACATGAGTTTATCTTGTGTGTACTTTGGTTATCTGCATTCCTGGAATGCTCCCAACTGTGTTGAGTTATTGCTGTGCCTTCACATCTGGAATTCCTTCTCCTGCCCTGCGGGACAAATTACCTTATTTTGCCTTGTTTGGACTTATAGTTACAGTTTTTGTTGACCACGTTTTGGACTTGATTCGCTGCAGCCAAAGGCTGTTTCTGGGAGAGTTTTTCTCCAGCCAGAAGGTAACCAGGACATTGGGGGAAAAGTTGGATCTAATAAAGGGACTCCTATTGATTATCTGACTGTGTTGCCTTTGTGCCAAACCCTGGGTCATCACAACTAAGCAATAGTTGGATTCATTCCCTCTACTTACAAACAGTATATTCTTGTTGCATCACCACTTTGAGAATGCTGGAATGAGCAAGGCCAAAAGGGCAAACTGAATTAGGTGAAATGATTGCTTCAATTCAAACTTTCACCAGTTTTGTAACATTAACTGCTCATGAATGAGGAAGGGAGTTTCCAAGACTTTTCCTGGTGCTCTTCACAAAATGACTTATCTATTAACCAGTAGGGTCACCCTAAACTTTCCTTTGATGACCAAAACTGCCAAACTGACACTGTCCATTTTCTTAAGTTCACCTGGAAGGAAAATTTAATAGGGAAAATACATTTTCTATCAGGTATCTAACAGTTGTGGAAGATGATCTTATGGATTCTGTTACTATCCACTTCATATCCTTCAAATGAATCTGGCAAAAAAATCAATAGGACTACATAGGATATCAAATGTAGCAACAAACACAGACATTGAAATATTAAGACCAATTTAATTTATGTACCTTCTCTCATCAGATTATTCCAGAACCAAATAAAGGGAACACCTATGGGACCATGGTTTCAGGATTTATAGCAGTGACAAAAATACATCTGGAAGCAATTGTATTGCCATACACATACACTATTGATCATAGCAATGTTTTATTGACTAGGGCAGTTTGGTCTAGTGGTTAAGGCACCAGACAGAAACTAGGAGACTCTGAGTTCTACTCTTTCCTAAATATGAAAGCTGGTTGAATGATTTTGGCCCAGTCACTCTCACTCCTTCATTCAGCCCAACTGAACTTACAAAATTGTTGTTGTGGGGAAAATAGAAGAAAGAAGGGCTATTGTGTATGTTTGCTCACTTGAATTATTTATAAAAAGTAATATTGGTGGGGAAAATAAAACTCATTGATTCATTCATTAATAAACCTCAGTGGGAAATACCTCGATTTTTGTTTGTATTTTCCTTCCTATATAACTTTGGTGTAGTATCACAAAAGTATATTATCACCATTTCAATATAAGAGGATTGTCCTTATTTGATTTAATCAAGATTATGAAGTAGTTTTCCAAATAGATTTGCAAAGCCACTTATTTCTTTCCTAATTGTGATATGGAAGAGTTTTATTCTAGGTAGTTTTCAAACAGGAAAAAAGAGAAGTGAATTGAATCGATAATAGATGTTATACGATACTGCATCAATGTTAGTGTTAAGTTTGTCTTCATTTCTATATGTTGTTCTGCTTCTTCCCATTCAAAATGATGCTTAGAGATTAATCAATGCATATTTAAATTATCTATGTCTTACTGAGGATATTATTTGTTGTAATATTATATTTTGTAACAATATTCTGCCTTACTTTTAATAAATAATTTAATTGATGAATTATTATAAAATGATATAAATTATTTATCACAATTTTGCAGTGTTTCTGGACTATCTGAGACATTCATATGATTGGAATATCAGTGGGAAAAGCTGCTTACTGAGCAATAGTTTTTAAGAGAACCTTTCTATTTTCCACTGTAAGGAATTTCAGTACAGGAAAAATCCAGGAATCCAAATAATGAGTACGAACTCTGTTTTAACTGTCAAACATATTAAAAAATACATCTGTGGAATTATGATGAACTCACCTTAAAAACATGACAAATTTACTGTTTATTGGTAAACAAATTTATATAACTACCAAACTCACACACACTGTAATATTATTTTATTCTATATTATTCTGTTCTGTTCTGAGGAGTTATTATAATGAATGACAATAAATTATCACAACTTTGCAATATTTCTGGACTTTATATGGTTGGAGTATCACTGGTATGAACAATTTGCTGAGTAATATCTATTTCTTCTCAGCTGCTGGAAGAACCTCTATCAGGGTTTTCTTTCCAATCCTTTTGCAGAGACCAAGGCTTCACTGTCAATAGCTGTTCCCCTCTGTCCCTTGTTGGGTTCTGAATGAAGCTCCTGCTTCTGGTAGGCCTCTCCTTTTCCTTTGGGGCCTTGGATAAAGATCTTGCCTCACATAGTTTTTACTTTACTTCACCCGGGAAAGCCACCCACAGACCTTTCATCTCCCTCTCTGACCTGGAACCAACAACTGCACCATCCCCTCAGTTCACTTCACTTTCCAACTCAGCCTTTTTTCTCTCCCCTCCTCTCCAATTTTGGGTCAGACCAGCAACACATTCCCTAACATCTGAGACGCGGATGTTCCTGCAAGATTCAACATCTCTATGTCAGGATGGACTCTTTTCTCAACATCTGCATGCCAACCCTAATTAACAGTCAGATCAGCTTAGCATTCCTCCATCTTGCCCTTGAAAACCAGAATTAAAAGTCTTTCCCCCATTTTTTACTCCATTTCTTGACTCATACAATAGAAGTGTGATGCCAGTGGGTTGGCAGCCCATATGCCATAGTCACTATCATCCATCTTCCTTCATGTATTTGTTTTTAATTGTGTGTTCATCTATGCTTTCTGAATCAGCCACTTCATTGTACCCTTTTCCTATTGGTTTGTAATTATTGTATTCAAACTACATTTATGTAGCACTCATCCATTCTCACCAAATCACATTGTGTTTTATGAGATACAGGTGTTTAATTACCTATTTTCTTTGGTATTTTCCCTGTTATATGCAATTTCTATCATCATAATAATACAGGTATCAGGATGTAAAAATATTAATTATATTTAATAAATAAACCAGCAGTATTAGCTGTAAAGATGGTCAGAATATGAATAGGATAGTGGAAGGAATTTCACAACTTGCAATAGTTAGCTAGAAAAGCACCCCAGAACAGAATGAAAACCATATATTTCAGTGATGGGATTCAAAAACATTTACTACTGGTTCTGTGAGCGTGACTTGTTGGGCCTGGTGTGGCCTGGTGGGCATGGCTTGGTGGGCATGGCAGGAGAAGAATACTGTAAAATCCCCATTCCCTCCCCACTCCTGGGGGAAGGTTACTGCAAAATCCCATTCCCACCCCACTGTACTAACTTGCTTTCCAGCTCCATTCTCCTGTGCAGGGCAACAGAAGAAGACCCAGCCGATCAGCTGGGACTTGGGAGACAGAGATTAGATAGAGGCAGGGAGAATCAGAGGTGATATTTGCCGGTTATGCAAATTACTCAAAATTTCTGCTTATGGTTCTCCAGAACCAGTCAGAACCTGCTGAATCCTGAAATTTATGTCTAATAAACTACGTAATTATACCAATCTAGTCACCAACTGAGTCATTTGCCTTGGAGGAGAATTTTATATGCAAATCATAGATTTGAGCTACACCTGGTTAGTGTTGGGATGAAAGACAAAATTCCATGGAAAAGACAATGCAGAAATGGCATTTTTATGTTATCCTGCCCAATTGCAAGAGTCAGAAGGTTCTGACCTGGTGAACATACATAAATTCTAGGGATGAAGGACACACTGAGAAGCTGAGAACAGAATTCTGACCAGTTTATGAACTCATGTGAACTATAACATAATCCTAATCCTACTATGAAATAACAGTGACTGCCTGTCTCCAAATCACAACATGAATTTCCATGGACTCTTCTACCATCATGGCACTTCTTAAGCTTTAGGCTGGATAAAAAAAACATGCAACAATATTGAAAAAGAGGGATATGAAAATTCAGCTGCACTTTACTTTGCAGATGGATTAAGTGGAAGTTAGGTGAGTTTGCATAATGCTGCATGAATTTCTCCTCCATCTCCTTCCAACATTCAGTTTCTTTACTTCACTTTTTTCAAAGCACTTCTTTCCAAAAGAATCTGTTCAAAGCTTTATAAGGCAAAGCTTCTGTTTCTGAAGATACCATTCCTATGTAGTTTTCTGATAGCAACCCCTTAATGCCAAAACCCTAATAATATGCAAGGGATCTTCCTTTGAGATCAGCCCAAGCAGAATCCTTTGCAGAATTAGCCTGGCTCAAGAATTGGCAAGGATCAAACTTGGAAAGACACACGAGACAGATCTCCTATAGTCAACTTTGGGGATTTCCCTGAAATTGTTTTTTCCTGTTGTTTCTTTAGACTGCAAAAAATGCTTTGAAAAGGAACTCCCATCAAACACATTCATGGACTCTCATGTGACATCCCAATGTCAAGCAAAGAGGAAGAGGCCAACACTTACAGAAAGTAACACAAGTGTGGTTACCCTATATCCTTAATTATATTTTTAAAAAACAGTCCTTTTTTCTGCCAGAAAGCTATTCTTTATTAAAATATGCATTCTGATGAGGATTGTTTTGGTTTTGCTCTTGAATTTTCCTTTGTAAAGCAAAGTTATCAACAATTAAAATGTGTTGTCCTTAAGAATTATTTTCAGATTTGTCCCTTTTTCCAGTTTGTCCTTTTTGCCAAGAAAATATGGTCATTGTAGTAATAAGGGAAGGAACCCTCAGGGTTGAACCACCCCTTCCTATGAGGTCCTTCAGTTCTGAGGTAACTTCTGCCTGGGACAACCATCAACTGAAAATTCAGTTCAATGGCTGCTGCCATTGCCTTCACTGAAAACCAGTTTCTTCCTCCACACCAGGCCTCTGGGGAACTATGGAGAATGGATACCCACACCTCCCTTAGTCTGGCTAAATCCAGAAGGGAACCCAAGAAAAATTATGAGAAGCCAAGAGCTCAGCTGAGCTAAGGTGGGTGCCAGAAAGCCAGCATTGGAACAAAAATCCACTTTACTAAATGTGACAAAAGAAATTAATTTCCACACACAGAATATATGGTTTTAACATCAACACAATTTTGACAGTAGAAAATTGTAGGAAACACAATTTCCTAATGTGCCTGAGGTAACTCCTCATCTGGGATACCACCTCATTCTCTCCCAAGGTTTTCCCGCCAAACCAAGATTTGATGCTCTAAGGTTTTCCCGCCAAAAGTCTGACAGTCCCCCTTTTCCCCCTTATTGGCTCCCAGGGGTCAGGTGACTCCCTCTGAGCGTATCAGGCAGTCTGATCATTTAAAGAACCAGCTGCTTCTTGCTACAAGGGGGTAGCCCAGTGCACAAAGAATTAAATTCAACAAGAAGTTTTTTGAAGCTTTGAAGGTTTGCATGGGAAAGGAGGAAAAGGTTATATGATCCTGTTTTGAGTGATTTTCTCCATCTATAATCAGAAGCAGGTTTGTTGGGAATGCCAAAAATAACCTTTATCAACCACAGCATGTTTAAGATGTATGGACTTCAACTTCCAGAATTTCTCAGCCAGCATTTTGAGAATTCCCTCAGTTCATTCCCACAATGAAAATTCTGGGAATTGGAGTCCACACATCTTAAACCCGTTGATGTTGAAATATCCTGGGTCTGGAAGATTGTTTACTCTCTATTTATTACCCACCATCAGAGATCAAACTCTGTATCTTTATTTAAAATATACCTGAGAACCAGTTTGTCCTAATGGTGAAGGTCTTGGCTTAGAAATCAGGTGATGCTGAGTTGTAAGTCCTGCCTTAAACATGAAAACTGGCTGTTGACTTCAGGCCAATCACTTCTTCTCAGCCCAACTCACAAGATTGTCATTGTGAGGAAAATAAAAGGAGGAAGGAGCATTAGATATGCTTGATGTCTTGAGTTACTCATAAAGTTATAAAAGCAGGACAAAAATCTCATAAATAAATATTGCAATAGCATTTAGACCAAGGGTCTGCAAACTTGGCAAATTTATGACTTGTGGACTTCAACTCCCAGAATTCCTGAGCTAACATTACTGGAGGATTAATTCTGGGAGTTGAAGTGTTAAAGCTGTCATGTTTGAAGACCCCAAGACCCCAAATGCAGTCACCAGCCACTTCGATCAGCTGGTAGAAGCAGCCTCGGGGCGAGCGCACACACACATACACACACACATACACACACACACTCCACTGCAGCAAGGCTGCTTCTTTCGGCAGACGAAAGCTCCCTTGAAGGCAGAGTCCCCAGCCACTTCGGGGCAAGGTGGGGCTGCCCGTGTCCCCTCGCCTTTAGGCAGTCTTTTTCAGGCAATGGAAGCTCCCCAAATGCAGTCACCAGCCATTTTGATCAGCCGGTAGAAGCGGCCTCAGGGCAAGCACACATATGGGCTGCTCTAGATGGGGGAGAAAATTAAGTCACCCTCAAAAAGACGGCCTAGCCATTTTTTCAGGGATCAAAAAAAAATAAGGCCTGGCTTTATTTTGTGAGAAACATGGTCGGTATCTCCTATTTATTTTAGATCCAAAGGTTAATAATGTTTTCATTAGATTTTTCATTATATTTGGGTGGATTGTTACTTGTTTTTTCATTCTAAGTAACTTTCTAGAGCAAAGTTTCTCAACCTCAGCAGATTTAAGATGTGTGGACTTCAACTCCCAGAATTACCCAGCAAGCATTCTGAATTCTAGACCACTAGACCAAACTGGCGTGTCATGTTCTCAGTTCTGGGGGTGGGGGGAGGTTGTGACATTTTTGAATGGGTGTAATTTTTGAATGGGTGTAATGGGTGTAAAGTCCTGCCTTACTGATCATTGTTATTTTATTATTAAAGAGCACAGAGATAAACTGTTACAACATCTGGGGAAAGTTCTTACTTAGTTCCTGGTTTTACTGATGTACTGTATGCAAGTCAGATTTTATGAGGTTGAGTAAAAGAGTGACAGGACAATTGAAAAAAAAAAGCAAAGCAATTCAAAATG
Organism: Laticauda laticaudata; assembly: GCA_004320025.1. Taxonomy (NCBI): domain Eukaryota; kingdom Metazoa; phylum Chordata; class Lepidosauria; order Squamata; family Elapidae; genus Laticauda; species Laticauda laticaudata. The sequence continues at coordinate 8,596 of BHFT01011470.1, forward strand.
AAAAGATGATTGGTGGAAAATAAATGTATTCACTCATTTATTAAATATATATGACAATTTTCCATATAATTGTTGGAGTTATAAAATTGGCAAACAGGAAAACATATAAAACTTTATAATTTAAGAAATAAACATTTTCTTCCAGTTAAAATGTAATTCAGCAAACTGATCCATCTTGTTAAATGTCTCAAATATATTAGAGTGTCAAAGGATTATCCTGAAAGTGTAGTCACCAAACTGGTAGTAACAACGGTTGAATCCCACCCCTGAATTGGATGTCTGTAAATATTTTTTGTAGATTTACAATTACTCAACCCTAATTTTGTACACAGCTCATGTCTTGTTAATAAAAAAGGAAAAATATTTTTCTGTTCTTAATTAATCAAGCAAACTTTGAGATTAGAATAAAAACAATCATGAGGAAAATGTAAACATTTTATTTAATGTAAACATGCAGTAATCCTAGTATGGGGATATTTTAAAATTATAACTGCTATAAAAGAAAATCAGATGCTTCTCATCCAAGAAGCTGAAGAAGCTTCTTGAATGAGAAATGAACCGTCTTCAGAGAAAAATGAAACATTTTCAAAAGAAAAGTCCAGTTGCCTCTTGAAAAAAATACACCTTTGAAAGAGAAGTTACTTCTTTCTGATTCTTTTTATCCTTTGTTTTTGCACCTTTGTCTTGAATATTTTCTTCTTTTGTTTTTCCTTTTTTCGTTGTATATATTAAGCCCCTGTCAAACTGCACCAACGGATGCAAAGAGGATGTAACAGGCTGGGCCGGAAGTTTTGGTGTTTCTGCCTTGGGTCAATTCGGGGTGTCAGGTGCTGCAGCAACTTCGTCAAGACAGCGAGTGCTGGAGGCAGTCCCTCATTAAAGTCTGGAACGCACGAGTGTCTTCGTTCCTGGAGCTCACCATCAGCCTTGTATGTATTAGTCCGTACTCTGCGTCTTCTGGGAATCCATCTTGACGCCAAGACACTTCTTGGCTGCAACTGCCTTGTGTGCTTACCGTAGTAGAGTTGCAGCTAGAGCCAGCTAGATGGTCTTCGGTACCGTTGCAGAAGGATCGGCGGCTGCCAGTAAATGCACTGAGTGTTTACGATCCTAACAGTGGTACGATGCGTAACTGAGGTTACTGTGAGAAGTACGGAATGAGGGATGTATGAAATTCGGCTGCAGCAGGTTCTGCACGTAGCAGTGCAGGCTGACATTGGCGCTGCAAAGTGGAGAGCATGCAGACAACGAGTTGACTCCCCCTTTTTATAGGCAAGTATCGTAAGGGTCCCTTTGCATCCTGAGCATAGCGCATTCCACTCATACGGTCATACCTGTAGACATCCTATGAATATGCCAAGATAGTTCCCGCTCATGCGAACTGTTTTGTTCTATTTTGAGAACGCTTTGTTTGCCAAGTGCTGCAAATCCGTTCAGTGCATCTGTTCTGCTTCTCTCCCTCCTGCCCATCCGAGCGGATGCGAGCTGACGCGAGTTGCGGAAAAGATGACCTAGCGGAGTATAGTGGACTTTGGGAACGGGATTGCCAGAATGGATGGCGTAGTGGATTGCGTCACGTCGGGATGCAGAACAGATTGAATTTGGATACATATTCTGCGCGCACAGAAGTTTTGCGGCAGTCTACATATAACTTTCTTGAGCGGGATGCATAACGCTGCAAGTAGACGGGATGCCTGGTGGACGGATAAGGGTAGGGAAGCAAACAGAGGCGTAGTGAGTACATCGGCATGCGTTATACCAACGATGGCAACTTTTTTGTCCGCT
>BHFT01011473.1:0-31322 GCA_004320025.1 Laticauda laticaudata
ATATGTAGATTCTTAGAAAATAATAAATATATAAAGATGTGTTCTTTTCTTATTATATCTACAAAATGATTGTAGGATTGATTTGAGATGAACTGTCATTTGTTTATGAACTGTCATAAAACAAATTAAGTAAAATATGTATTTAATATTTGATTGAAAATATGAGAATATATACAAAGTAACTGTAATTGAAGACTACGAAATGGAAGCACAAAACAATATGTAAACCAAACGACACACTGTTTGTATATATATGGATGATGGCTTGATGTTTTTATGTTTTGTTTGTCTGTTTGTCTTAAAAACCAATAAAAATTTAAAATAAAATAATTAAAGCAATTTCTCAGAGGGTTGATTTCTGCATTAAACCAGCCAGGAACAAAGGAAAATGATTATATAAAATGTATTTAGAAAAGTGGGACAAAGACATTAAATTTGCATGAGTATGCATGTATGTGTTCGTAATCATTATAACTTTAATGAGGAATAAGTAAGAATTTCAACATTCAGCATGCTAGTGACTCTACTGTGAATCAAAGCAAACAGATCCTGTAAGATGCAAAGGCAATGCAACTGAGTACCAAAAATTTACTCAAGTAGCTGATATATTTGATTTTTTTTTAAAAAAGACCCTTTAAAATATTTTACAAATGTCACTCTGACTTAAAAAAATCTTACAAAAATTGAGCCAAAAGAAAATCCTGGGCTGCATGGAGAGGAATGATTTGTGGCTATTGGTTCTCTGTCCTTTTAGGTTCTGGCACCAACCTTCCTCTTTGTTCAGTTTCTTCTGTTCCAAGGACATTTTGTTCGTAGTTCTTGCATTGTCAGCAGGATGGCAAGACCCAAAGGATTTCACCATTAAAATCATTGTGCAGATTTCCAGATTTAGTTCCAAGATGGCAGGCCACTGCTACAGAATGCCTGAACAGCCTAACACAAGCATCCCAATGCTTATATTTTACCTGTCATATGACTCAACTGCTCTTTTCAATGTAATCTTCAGAAACATTTTCATTTATATGTTAAACCTGCAGAATACACAAGCAAAATATTTTGCTCTGAATGCATTCCCCTTTTCCTCATATCTAGTACACTATTAAAAATAGCCATGGAGAAATCATTGCTACCATATGTACTGTATTTAAAGAGGGTGGCAGCTTATACATGTATACATAATACAATTTATACTTGAAAGAAAGAAAGAAAGAAAGAAAGAAAGAAAGAAAGAAAGAAAGAAAGAAAGAAAGAAAGAAAGAAAGAAAGAGTAAGTAAGTAAGTTAAAGTCAGTTCAGATATCATAATACCCAATAGTTTGTCAAAATGAATGTTCTTCTTATAATCTTCTTCCTTCCAGTACACCATGGGGAAAAGAGGTCTAATTTCAATTTACAAGAGTTTCACAATATATTACAGACAGTTCTCAAGTTATAACCTCCTGAGGACTACTTGGAACCAAGAATCAAAGTTCCAATAGCCACCACCCCTCTCAAGGTGAGGTGAATATATTTTGAGCACTCAGCAAGTGGCCCACTTTGCAGGCATTTGTAGTGTCCTACATGGTCATCTGACTGCAATTTACAACATTGCCTTCAATTGAGGACCTGCATACTGCACAAGTCAAAAAGAGAGCTTTGAAAATATTTACAGACCTCACACATCCCGGACATAAACTGTTTCAATTCCTACCTTCAAAAGGATGCTATAGGGCACTGCACACCAGAACAACTGGACTCAAGGACAGTTTTTCCCAAACGCCATCACTCTGCTAAACAAATAATTCCCTCAACACTGTCCAACTATTTACTAATTCTGCATTACTTTCACGATTAATCTTCTCATCACTCCTTATCGCCCATCCACTCCCACTTGTGACTGTATGACTGTAACTTTGTTGCTTGTATCTTTATGATTTATATTGACTGTTTCCTGATATGATTCCTTATTGTACCCTATGACTATCATTAAGTGTTGCACGTTATGATTCTTGATTCTTAATGAATGTATCGTTTTTTATGTATACTGAGAGTATTTACACCAAGACAAATTCCTTGTGTGTCCAATCACACTTGGTCAATAAAGAATTCTNACACTTGGTCAATAAAGAATTCTATTCTATTCTATTTTTTCCTGGAAACTGGTATTTACTATGAAAAAATTACAGATCCACTTCTAAAAGAGCCCCCCACCTCAAGAATATTTCTATGATGTTGGATTTCCTCCAAAATCAAGGAAGCCTAACTTTAACCCTCCATGAAGTTTACTCTAATGAGCTTTTCCAATGCATTTTTCCTAGCAAGTAAACTGAGACATCTTAATTTTCTTCAGTTTACCTCCAAGGTAAAATGCACTGAAAAACTCTCTTGGAGGAAAAATCCCACCTAGGGCTATGGTTAGGCTTTTTTGAATTCCAGGAGAAAATATAACATCATAGTGAGATTCGTGGAAGCTCCCCCTTTAAAAAAAATAATAATAATTACCGCTTGCTACAGACTTAAGAGCCAAACGCCTACAACAATAAAGAGAAAATAATGTTTTGAAGAGCACTCAGTAATTAGGTCATATGCTCAATTAACTTTCATGCTTAACTATTAACACTTTAGGAAATCCTTGGCCTTTGATGTGCAGAAGGCAGTTCACTGCTTAATTGGGAAGGGAATCAAGAATAAAGCAGAACTATATCAAAGTCCATACAGGTATCTGATAAGGGATAAAAAAAATATCAACAGATGACAATGTATAAATAGAAGAGGGAAGCAACTTGCTAGTTCAACTGCTCTAAAAAAAAAAAGTGAATTAATTCAGATATTAACAAGAAATAGACATTGTGTCTTTTAAAATAAAACAACTGGAATCATATAAACCAGGCCTCATACAATAGACTAAAAAGAAGTAAAAGGCTATCTATCTGCATGAAGGAAAGGTGAAACCTTTATTTGGCTGGTGCTCAATACATGAATGGAAACATCAAACATAATAAAATTTAAACCTTTCCCTGCTTTATTTTTTCCATTCTCAAGAGGTATGTTACTACTATAACAGATATTTCTCCAGAATTATTTTATAGCAATGTCTTTAGGATTCGTTTTCTGCACAGAGAAAATTAGAAAGCCAAAACACTGCAACATCAGTGTTACAAACAATGCTCGCTTGTATATTTTGGAAAGAGACTCAGATGCTAGCATGGTAAAATAATAGATGGCTTTCAGTGTGCTGAAACTGCAGCAAAACATACATATGTAGAATAGTCATGAGATGAGCTCCATCTCAACTGCACACCATAGCCTATTTGGAACAATATTAACTTTGCCTCTTTCATTATATTATATTTAAAAACCTGTAACACATATTCTTCCAGGATTACAAATTTATGACATCGATCTTTCCAGATTTGCAAACATCCACAGACATATTAACTCAGTAAATTTAGATTCTCAGTTCTCTAAACAGAGAACCATAAAGGGGAGACACAATTAGAAGAATAATTGGAACATTTATTATATAATACATGCTATCTAATTTAATCATGAAGGACAGGGGAGGTTATTGTTAGCAGCTAATTACACACAAAAAGCATATACCTTGACCTTTGTACTGCTAAACAGAGAATACACAGAAATCTTCATATAAATTTTAAATTTGTTTATATTCCCAAACAAAGTTTGGATTTCTCCAAGTCCAAGACTTCTCCAAGTTTAGGCAAAGCAAATTCTATTGCCAAATACACTGTGGGAATGTAATTTTAAAAAGACAAACATTCCAATTACCTCTATTTTCTATATCTACAATAAGAGATATGTCGGCATTGCAAGCAAAAGTTTCTTTTAATAACACAGAAATCTATTTTCCTTCCCTTGAGGATATTCTTGCTATACAAATAAAAATAGGTTTGTCATTTTTGGCCTTCTCTCCCATTCAGAGCAAGTTTCATTAAGAGTCCAGTAGAGGTCCCCAAGAACCTGACCTATTCCTCCTACAGAATGTCACTCTCTGAACAAAAGAACGGCCTGGCCTCCCCCAAGTTCAAATCTATTCCTTTGCCAGAGTCATTTTGGAGCACAACTGGCTGTTATCCTTGGCTGCTTGTTCATTTCCAGACAGCTAGCTCAGAAGCTCCATCATGGTCCCAGAACAGTAATAGAGTAATGAACAAATGAAGCAGGAAGCTGCATGAGTGAAGCTAGCTGGCAGTTTGCATTCTTTCCAGCCATTCTGCTTGCTGTGCACTTCACAATCCTCCAAACTTCAGCAGTTTGTTACAGCCATCAGTTAATAGTGTAACAAACTTCCCTAAAGCAACTTCCAGACTAAACTTCAAACCCTACTCAGATGAGGTCTATTTTAGATGTTATCATTTTCAAATACAGGGAATAAACTGCATTTTTTTAAAATGTCATGTTTGTACTCAAGGCAGAAATGCATACAAAAATATATATCGCTTTCATTCGTTTTCCTTAAACAAAATATTTTCGAATTTAAAAAATTGTAAATGGTTAAACAGCACCTTTATTACAGAGGACCTTAATAAAAGCTCTGGGTATTCCTAGCTGCATCATATACATGTCTACATTTGATGGGGAAAAAACCCTATCACCAGAAATGCTCTGGAATTATGGGGGTCCTCGCTTAATTTATCAGTTGGCTTAATGGCTGTTCGAAGTTACAGTGCACTCTGCAAAAGCTACTTATAATGCTGCAGCATCTGTCACTCATCTCCCTCATGAGCTCCCCACAGGGCTTTTCTCCCCCATCAGGGCCACCTTAGGCCTGATTCCCAACCCACCAGTCCCTACTACACCCTCCTCCTCACTTACCTGGAGCCTTCTGCAGCACTGGGACAGATTGCTTCATCACATCGCCAGACGGCTCAACCCCAGAAGCAGCTGACATGTTCCCAGCAACCACCTGGTTGCTGGGCACATGGCGGCTGCTTCCAGAATCATGCCATATGATTGTGCAACAAAGTGTTCTGTTCTGCTTCCCTAACAAGTTCTGCACAGCGCTGTGAAAAGCACTGAGGACTACCTGCATACAAGAACATCACAACTTCTAAATCGAAGCCCATTTACACACCAAGCTCTGTGTGGCATATACTGCTGGAACTTCAGCATTGTTTCTTAATCACAAATGTCTACTTATGAAGTCTCACAAAATCCCGACAATAAGTTAGACAAAAGTTGTAAAACCCTCTGCACATTAAATGAAAACAGTAGCAATTCATATGAAACTATTTTATTGCTTCCTTCCCCGCAACTTCATACCCTTTAAACAAATTAAAATGAACATCATCTCTTTTGTACTCAGGCTATATTTAGGAGATAATTAATAAAGTTTTATTTGATTAAGTAATATAGACAATTAATTTTTTGAAAACCATTTCAACTATGTTGCCAGACTTGAACAATATGTCTACACTATTTATAAAACTGCTGTCAGTACTGCATTTCATCAATTAAATTCCAATTAAACATCCACATTTAAGGGCTATGATAAATGAACTTATTAGTTGCACCAATTAATCTCCTAATTACTTCAGACTTGGATGCTATTGAAAGTAGCTTCACAACAACAATATTCTAAAATTGCAAAAGATGCATAAGTGCATTTCAAGAATGGTTTACACTATTAGCCACCACAAAAAATATTGATAAGTTTTTGGTTTTTTTCCACAACAAGCTAGTAAATATACCAGGGAATTTGAAAAGGCTGATTTACATCAGCTGGCAAAGTAAACTGACAGATTTACCTGAAACAAGAGCCTCAGTTTAAAGTGTTCCCATCTTCTAAGAATGTTTGACACAAACTAACTAACTCATCTACCTCTATTAATGTATTAGAAAAATTATGTTTCCATTTGAACATGATTTTTTGGGGGGTGAGTGGGGAGGACAATCTTTCAGAAAATTATTGTACTTTATTTTTTTGCATTGTAGTTTCTTTTGTTTAACTATGACTTCCCCAAGTATTAGAAAAGAGAATCATAGTTATGGAATAAGTGATAAAACTGGGTATCAGACTGAGACAAAATTTGGAAATTTGTATTTCTAAAGCATGTTATTCTTCACAAACATGTTTTCTGACTATTAAAAATTACAGTTGATGGCATGGGCCTTCTGGAACACATAGAGATCATTAGAAATAATTTCAATGCCAACCTCCCAATTTTCTTTTTGCAGTTGAATAATTCTAATGCATCTGTTAGATATTTGCTTATGTTGTAAAATCTGACATTGAAAATATAATTCAGAAGATTAAACCAAAGTTTATTTTGGTCACTACAATGGCATGCAAAAGCAGAGTTTATACTATTGTCTTTCTGACATGTTTTTGTACCAATTTATTACAGCATATACTACAGCAGCTTCTCAATCAAAAAGATCATGCAATCAAGTTACAAATTATCCATTTGTCATGATCAGAAAAATACTACATCAAACACTAATGTGTAATTAAATTATTAATCAAAGTATGTGGGGAATATATTCTGTTTCAGTTCTTAATAGAGAGCCAGCATATTCTGATTACTCCCTTCTGGATCTGAATAAAATATATAATCATAATGGCTATTTTTCAGACATTCTGCAGTCATTATGTTGAACCGGGAATTTTGCTAATCTCTGAATCTTTATTAACAAATATTCTATTCACTGTTCATACATACAATGGCACCAATTATACCACAAAAATATGGCTGCAAGGTTTACACTCTGAACTGTCTTAAGTCAACTTTAAGGCAATCAGATTTAAAAATTCTATTGGAACCAATTAACATCTATTGAAAATGGGGAACATGAAGAATATAGTAGTTCAAAAACCATGAGGGGAGAAGCAGGATGTGGGACCATAGTGACAGGATCGAAGTTAGTTATTTCTCTATTCTTCTCACTTTGAACATAAACAATTATCTTCCCACTGGGAGTGGTCTAAAACTCTACATTTCTCAATTGAAATATGGAGTTCTATGTGTATTTCTGTCAGTCCACAAGGTAGATTAGACTACAAAACCGGTGTGGTATAGGTCAGGACTACTTTTATTGTAACAGCTATATCAACAGAATACTGCAAGTGTGAATGTGCTTCCCCACACACACCCATTTTTTTTTATTTTCAGGTGAACTGAGGAGCAGTTTCTCTGAAACATTTTCTCAGATTAGCTTCTTGGTCCAGGCTCAAGTCCCACTTATCTAACCACTGCCTTGGCAGCAGTTCTTCCTCCTGTCCTTCAAAGCCATTCGCTACGCTCGCTACAATTTCCCATTGATGAAAAACTGAGGCTGCAGGAAGTTGCTGTTCAAATTCAACTCTGATGTGCAAAAAATATTCTACCTTGGTCTTCATTTTTCCTGACATATGACTTGTCAGTAAATCTGTGAAAGAACTCTTAATCAGAAGCAACAGTGCTTCACAGTGTATTCTTCTCTTACCACTGAGCAACTGCAGCCTCCCCTCCAACAGTGTAAATTAAGACCTTACATTTATTTAAAGCTAATATGCTGCTATCAAGAAAGTAAACACTGATTCCATTTGCACTACCAGCAAGGTGCATGCAGAGACGTCCTCTTTTCTTCTCTGCATGTTGATCTAGTGTCCTCTAGCATGACAGCTCCTTCTTGCTTTTTTTACTAATTCAACTTAAACCAAAATTTTACCAGGGTCTACTTTCAATATCAGAAAGCCCTGGCATATGTATTTCCTTGTTTTTTTCTGCACTTGTCAATTGATTCAATTGTTTACAGGATAATTTTAAAAATGAGTATTTTAAAGCTGAGCATATGTACACAATATTCTATCTCTTGCTTTTCTGTGTAATTATATAACAGATTGCCTCAGATAATGTATTGAGACAGTTTTGGTGATAAAGCTGACCCATTTTCCTTATAAAAATGATCCATTCCTGGTTTTCTCTTTTCCAGCATGAGTTTCAGTATTTATTTCTTTCCTTCTTTCTTGCCCCTCTTTCTCTTCCCCTCCTGTCATTATAATCACTTGAGAGTACAGAAGAAAGTATTTTACATTTATAATGTTTCATCTTTTCTCCTAATTTATTACTATTTAATTAAGCAGCAAGACCTGAACTACAAATATCAGGAGTTATTTATATCAACTTGTATCAATAACAAAGTCCTCTTGTTATATATAACTTCAATTTTGTTACATTTTGACATGAGACTATAATGTTTGACTGAAGTGACATGCAGTCTTAAAGACCCACAATACCAAAACCATATTCATATTTCTTATGTTTCTTATAATAATGTTTAAGACCTCACACTTGTTTCTTTTTATTCTAAGTACAATATCTACACATCATTTGTTTTTATAAACAGGCACACTCTCTCTGAATATCTGCAACTGCAGAAAAGGAGGATGCAAAACCTAATATATGGCTTGCTGGTGGCTATAGTAGATTCGTATTTATTGTTCAAATGGTAATATTATTAAATCTTTTAAAATCACATCTATGGCCAATTCACATCTAGCCAAATCACAAAATGAAAAGTGAATTAAATAGGAAAAATCTTCAATCTCATATTTTATCTCTTGATAAAATTTGGCTCCGGAGAATTAGTATTACAAATGACAAAGTAAATATATATTGTATTTTTAATTATGATCTCCTATACATACCAAATAGCAGCACATTACATGGGTAAGCACCCAAGAAATAATATCATACATATTATCAAAATCATATAAAGAAAGTCCACCAAGACATCCAGGATCTTTATGGAAAGATTTGTGTTAAAACCTAATTGTATTCATGTTTAATAAAACTAAGTCCCATTTTTTTCAATGGACCTTGTTTCTAAATAAGCATACAAAAAAGTAGAACAATGCTATCTGTGTCCCGAAACATTATTATTAAAGCATAAATTAGACCCAATTCTGAATTTTAAAAAAGTGAAGAAATACAGAACCTACTAGATTTAATGGAAGTAAATGAGGCTTTCAAGAAGATGAATACCATGAAAAAAAATCGGATAAAATTTGGCCTATCAATTATAAAAAGAATAGAATAAAATAATTACTCCTTCTATTTGGATTAAAGTAAACCCAATGAGACAATGCAGAGAATTTGTTAACAAATGCTCCAGATCATACAGTAAACTGATGTCAACTCCAGAAAAGATTGATCATTTCAATAAAGCATTACTTATAAAATTTAGAGGATCAACAAAAAGAAGTCTTTGATCAACTCATAACTGAAGTCAGAATAAAAAGATAAAACTGATTGATGTTCAAAGATTTTTTTTGGGGGGGGGGATTTTTATCACATATAAGACATTCCAAGAAATTATGCTTAAAACTTTAACTTCGATAATGAACATGATTCAGTAATTAAAATAATTTTCTTTGGCACAAAAATAAACTTTTATGAAGAAAAAAACGATCCAGAGTCATATAAATCTGTTCCATCATTGAATGTAAATAGTACACTTATCACAACAATTATAGAAAAGAGAAATATGTTTTTAAACAGAAATACTTCCTGATTAAATTGGATTTGTTTTGAAGAAATATATGAGAGACAACATCAGATTACATTTGGAATTTTATGATGAGAATTTTTTTTAAGTGGCTATTATTTTTCTTGATGCAGAAAAAGCCTTTGAAAACATGGAAAGGCAGCCCTGCAAGCTTGCAGTTTGGGTGGGGGACTGAATTGTAACCCTTATTTTTTTTCCCATGGGATTAGGGTAATTATAAATAACTAAAAGCCAGGATAATAGTAAATGGCTCTTTATTATAACAATACAATATTATAAAGAAGACAAGGTAAAGTAGTCCTTTTCCTCTTCTTTATTTCTGCTTGCCTTAGACCCATTAGCAATAAAAATATGAAAAGAAAAGAAAATATCACAGTTAACTTGACAGTGCAAGAACATAAACTGAAATTACCTTATGATGTTCTATTCACAATTACTCAGTCAAAAGACTCTTCAGTACTTTTAAGAGAATATACACAACAATATAGTTTTGTGTCAGGTTTTGATAATTAATAAAGAAAAAAAACCAAATTATTGACATAAAATTTAGCAAAAGAAGAAAAGCAATATGTAGAAAGGTCAGATACTTAGGAATTTAACTTGATAAAAATAATGATTTCCTTTAAAATCTGCTCAAAGGTCAAATATGTCCATTCGTACAGAAACTGACACAGGAATGAATAACATTTAACATAAAAACAGCGAGTGATAGAAGAATTTTTTTAATGTATTCCCAGATTTAAGAAAATATAAAACATTCCAAATTTGAAGTATTTTGAGTTTAGAACAAACATTTTGAAACCAATGCCCCCCAAAGTGTATCCAACCAGTGATTCTGTTCTAAGCTTGAGCCAAAAAGAAGTCTATTTTCAGCAGACATTATTTTAAGTGTTGTGAGAATCTGGAATCTTTCTGTTGGGGGCTGATTAAGATAAATAAATAAAGTCTATCACTGCCAATACTATTCAGCAGCCTATTCCAGCTGCCATACTCCAAATCTAGCAAAAGAAAGAAAAGGATAAAGGTGAGCAAGCTTAAGCATATAAGCAGATGGTGATCAGTCTAGACATCGACTTGGTAGGGTGCTAAATCTGTATTTAGTGTAATTCTGGATGTCTAATCTAATATATAATAGCTGATACAAATTCTTCTCAGTTAGTTGCTTTGTAAATAGGTTAACTAAAGAAAAAAAATCTTTTCTAAGGAAAAATTCATAATTTGGGTTCAATGTTTCATTGTATACATGCTTCGTTTAGCTTTCTTCTGGATATGGGTATATATTAAGCAAATAAAAAATTCTGGAATGCAGTAGGCATTATAGAATGGGTCGAGGTCAACTTTCCAGGCCTAGAGTTGCCATCACTGGTGCACCTGGTTTAAAGCTTCGGCTAACACACAGCCCTAGAGTTGCTGCAGTGACAGCAGCTGCAATGGCTGTGAAAATGGGAAATCCCCAGCCACCACCTCCTTCCTACTGCCTGCCCTGATGCACTGCCCATTTGCTCGTTCACCCACAAGCCCAGCTCTTCCTCTGACCACCCGCAGCAATTTGGCCATGTAGAATTATCCTATGGTGAGCTGGTAGCAGCAAGTTGGCAGAGGCAAGCTGGCGGTAGCGAGTTGGTAGAAGCAAGTTGGCCATAGCTGGTAAGCCGCAGCAAGTGTCCTATTCCATTATAGAACTACTGCTCATAATGCTGTGAAGTTTTCAGCGATATAAATTTGGATCATTTTTGTCAATAAATGAATGTACAAGTATAATATTTTTGAATTATTTATTTAGTTGGGCTCTTTTTAGTTTTAGGATTTGTACAGAAAGCAGATCATGTGCTAAGTCATAATTATGCAGAAATACAGAAAATTCGGAAGGGTTCACAAACTTTTAAACACCACTATTAGTATATTTAATGGACTTTGAATTTCTAATGTGAAATAAAATTGGCTTAATGTACTATATATTTAAATGTAACAGTAATTTTAGACAGGAATAAAAAGTGAACTCTTCCCAATATACTTTTTATCCTTTCCTCTGCATCACTGGAGGGAAGATATAATCATATTGTTTGGGAGATCAAATTTGTCCCTAGGTTCTGGGGCAACTTGAGATCCTGGTCAACATGCTTCTTTAATGCCCTCCCCCCTTTTTTCACAATAACCATTGTTTCATTCTTACAGTTCCATCTGCCAACAATATCTTTTCCCTTAAAGTCAATGCCATTTCTTACTTATTGTCTGATCAGAAACTTAACACTGCCAGGAGAGATGCAAAATTTCTCCCAGCTGCCATTGTCCTTTGTGGGAAACTATTTTTCTTAATTTTCTAATTTTATTAATATATAATTCTATTCTTTCTTCCATAGTTGTATACACTGCAGCTTGGTTTGATCCCCTGTCATATCTTATTTTCACTGACCAATATTCAGTTTTGCTGTAATAAAAAATAGTTACTATAACATTTAAAATATATTAATTCACAACCAGCACCTTAATGCATATCTAGAAACTAAATGCCAAATTTGCGCTCATGCATCGCACTCAACTTCTGCATTACAGATTCCATGTCCACTCGAAGATACAGAATAACTACTATAACATTAAATTTTTCCATTCAGCTCTGCTTAGATGCAGGTACATAGAACAAAAGCCCTTAACTAAAGATTAAATGCTAAGGAATTTTCAGAAACAAAATCACAGAAATCCCCCCCCCCCCCNAACCCCCCCCCCCCCAAAAAGAGAAAGTACATTTAGTTAGAACAGGGATGTCAAATTCTATTTCATTGAGAGCTGTATCAGGGTTTTGTTTGACTTGGGAGAGGCAGGGGGGCGTAGCCAGGGTGGGAGTGGCCAGCTTGAGAGCACTCGTGTTAGGTGTGCCTGTGGTGGCCCGAGCACTCTGCCAGAGAAAACAGGCTCCTGAGCTCAGATTTTGTCTGTGATGTCCTCCTGTAATCCTCTGCCAGGGAAAATGTAGCTTAGGAGAGGCACATGCGACCCTCCCGAGCTGTTTTCACTAGCAGAGGCACCGCGGACCAGTCCTTTGCTGCTTCCAGAAGGGCCCCATGGGCCAGATCTAAGCACCCCACAGGCCAGAATCGGCCTGCAGGCCTTGAGTTTGACATCCTTGTGTTTATAGCCCATTCTGGACTAAAAAGAATTGATTTTTTTTTATTTTACACTGCCCAAAGTTATATATGCACTACAGTAAAAGAATTCTAACTGGATTAAATATAGTTCAGCAATATTTTGGGATTATAAACCATAACCTAATCATGACTATTTTCAACAAATCACAGTTTAAATCAGTTTTTCCAGATGAATCAAGGAACTCTGATTTCTTTAAAACCAATTCTATTTGCTTCCTCATAACCATGTGGCAAATGAGACTGGAGGGAAGACTATATAAATCTAAGGTCTCAAGTGGAATATTCTGAATATTCAATTCAAGCGGACCTCAAACAACGTGTGACTCTCTGAAACTGTATATAGATTCTTGGTTTACTAATTTGTCAATTTACTTGCACAATACATTTTTCAAAAATAGCATTCTGCGAAAACCCTCCAAGAACAATTTAGATGTTCTTTTTTACACATCAATACCAAAAGTGGTCCATGTCTTTCTTTGACACAAAAAATGGATAAAAATAATATGTAATCGTATTTCACCATTTTTTGAGATATACTGAGATGAAGCATTTTTTCTATGTAAAAAGAAAAAAAGTCAGCACAGGTCTATGGATTCATCTTTAAGAGATTTCACATTGATGTAGTTTAATTTTGAGTTTGCATGAAAGCAGAGATGGATTCAAACATTTTCCAACATTGTAGTAATCAGATTGATTTTTCCTAATCTTTTTTTTTAACATCCTGTTCATAATCACAGACATGGAAAGATAAGGCTCAGAGAGGTTTGAGAGTTGACAGAACTGGTAGCAATTCAGCCTGCTTTCATACACTTTGCAACAGCAACTGTCAACAATATCACTTGAAAATAGGTCAAACCACACATATATTAGCTTGAACAATTTTCAGAGGGACCTACAAAAAGATATGTGTGTGCATGTATTTAGCATGCATGCTGATGCTTATATTCTTCAGCAACAAAAAAATCAGACCCAGCATTCCTTGTAAGGATGCTGAGATATTTTAGAAGCCCGGCATACATTGACTGCTGTTTTATTAATAAAGCTTGTAATAGTTATTTAGTGGTGTCTTATCATTTGGCCATTTTAAATACTCATAAATTTGAATAATGATTACTTCATTTTTAAGACAACAAATAAGAAGCCAAGATTATTGTGTGTGTGTTTGTGTGTATGTGTGTGTGTGTGTGTGTGTGTGTGCTTGATTTTAAAAAAATTCTTCAGACCAGCTTTTCAAAAGGGGAGCTTGTGCTGCTGAACAGCTTTTTAATAATTAGCAATAAAAAAAGATGAAATGCCTGCTGATGCTTTCAGGCTCTGGGAAAAGAATCAGGGAGCTGTGGAACCAACTGCACCAAAACCAAGTGGTGCAAAAAAAAAAAAAAAGTTTTTTTTCCGTCAATGTATTCACCTGCCCACTCACATATTCCCATACTGTCAACCCCGACAAACTTAAACTGGAGCATAATATGTTCTGCCTAGTTATAAAATCACAAATTGTATTTTTGTATTTGTATTCTTGGAGCCACTAGATAATCTGTCTAGTGAAGAGGCCCAAACCTTTTCCATAGCTTTTAACTCCATTTGAGTTTTTGAACATAAATGCAAATATTTGTGTGCAGGGAAAGCACGCATGTGTATGTATATGTGTATTATAGAAATGTGTATATTCTGTGTACTAAAACAAAATAAGGATGTATGTTGTCCATCGAAATATCAAGCACATACCTTTGCAAGAGTCTCCTTCATAGCATTCAATCAGACAATAGATTAAAAGGATATTTAAACTGACACTCTCCCAGAAGTAAGAATCAGCTTCCCATCCAGCCTTGGGTAAACTACCATAATTGGTGCCAATATTGCTAATATCCTGAGAAGCTTCCTAGGTAGTGTAGGTGATTGTTTAGAATAACAATGGCCAAATAAAGGATCTCTCTGCTATTGTTACACTGCATATCACAAGGATTCTGTTACCATTGGAGTAATGGTTGTCCATATATAAAACAATATCTCAGTAGCTCTCATGGAGTTGTCATGGTGTGAGAACTGCTGTGCACTGTATGCAATTGATTAGATTAATGTTAACACTATAATGTTACTATCTAGAAAAACACCCACCTGGACTATCACCCAAAAGCAAAAAGATACAGAATGTTATCTGCACCGAACAGCGGACAAATTATTTCTGTGGTATTCAATATATTATTAAAAAAGAATATCTTTCTTGAGTTTAAAACACATTTAGGGCA
Source organism: Laticauda laticaudata (assembly GCA_004320025.1). NCBI lineage: Eukaryota > Metazoa > Chordata > Lepidosauria > Squamata > Elapidae > Laticauda > Laticauda laticaudata. Next base: position 14,878 of record BHFT01011473.1, read on the forward strand.
GGGGGAATTGAATCCCAGTAAGTAACAGCAATATTAGAATCTGGAAAATTAACTTTCTTAAGAACTTATAATTAAGAAAATATATTGCAATCATTATGGCCATTGGAGGAATATGCCTGATGGAAGGAAGAACTGAGGAGAATGGAAAATTCCTTTCGGGTTATGGTTAGATCAGTAAAAACATCCACTATGGTATCTGTTCAAGGCATAACAGGTAGAATAAAGAAGGAAGTAGTTTTAAATCCAGAAACACATTAAACACAATTGATCTTGACAGAAACATAAACTTAAAACATTGTGGAAAATTCAAATTCAAAAATGAAACAGTAAAAAATAATAAATAAAAGGGGGGAAACCAATTTCACCCAAATTTAAGAAATATACCCTGCAATGTGATCCACAGCAAATTCTGCATTATGTAAATTGAATACCACCCATCCGACAATTTTGCTTTTGGCTACGTGACCTCATTTGTAGTTGTCAGAAATACACAAGCAGCATGAACTCAAAAGCTCAGGATCCAGCAAAAAAGAAAGGTATGACCATTCTAGCTAGAGACAAGGAAGCACTTGGTTCTCTGAAACACACCTGTCAATGGCCATGTGAAGACCTATTGTAAAGCAACTTCTGTTTAATGTTCAGTACTCAACCTGCCAAAATACAAAAAAAAAAGTTCAATGGTTTTGAAACAAACACTTTAATCCAGTTCCAATACTGCAGTTTCAGAATGAGAGAACAGCAATGTTCTATAAAGTCTTAGTACTGAGTAGGGAATGCTGCCATATAAAAGGAACTGGACAGCCCTAGTAATTCATCCTCTCTTCTTATTGCATTGCTCCAATTGTTCTCTTCATGAAAGAGGCTTATTTGTGGTGTGCAGGAGAATATATCGGGTTTTTTTTTTACATTTATGGGCAATAATATAGATGCAAATAGAATCTGCTAGAAATTACAGGTAGTCCTCAACTTATCATAATTCATTTAATGGCAGTTTGAAATTACAAGTGTGCTAGGAAATGTTATTTATGACCGGTCTTCAAAGTTGTGACTGTCATACACACATAACATTGTAAACAAATAAAGGTAGCCCTCAGCTTACAACCTTTCATTCAGTGACCATTCAAAGTTACAACAGCACTGAAAAAAGTGGCTTATGACCATTTTTTACACTTACCACTGTTGCAACATCCCTATGATCACGTGATTAAAATTCAGGTGCTTGGCAATTGACTCATATTAATGATGGTTGCAGCGTCCCGGATCATGTAATCACCTTTTTTGACCTTCTGACAAGCAAAGTCAATGGGAAAGCCAGATTCTTTTACAACCGTGTTACTAATTTAACAACTGTTGTGATTCACTTAACAAGTGTGGCAAGAAAATGCATAAAATGCAGCAAATCTCACTTAACAATTTTCTTGCTTAGCAACAGAAATTTGGGGCTCAATTGTGATTGTAAGTCAAGGACTTAAAATTATATTGTAACAAGGCTTCCATATTATTCAAAAAATGGAACTCTGGATATATTCAGACACAGGGGTCCTCATCCGACTTTTGTACAATGTACAAGCTGTTGTATTTTTCTGGATTTGAAGGCAACAAACCCAACACTGAGGATTGCCACAGGCAACCTGGCTGATTTGTTTGAAGCCATCACTAAGACAAGAAGAGCTCAATCCCGTAATTTTTGAGCCGATTAATCCAAAAATGATATTGCCCCTCAATACTGATGACATACATAAAATGCGTTCAGAAAGTATTCAGAGCCCCTTCACTTTTCTCAAATTTGTTATGCTGCATCCTGATTCTACAATGGTTGAAATTCATTTTTTTTCTCATTAATCTACACTTAGTACCCCATAATGACAAAGTGAAGCCAGAATTTTAGAAAAATATATGTCTGTAAATGTATTTTAAAAATCCTGAAATACCACAGAAGGCATAAGTGTTCAGACCCTTTGCAACAACACTTGAAATTTAGCTCTGGGGTCTCCCAACTCTCTTGATTGTTGCTGACATGTACCTGAGTCCACTTGTGATAAATTAAATGGATTGGACATGATTTGGAAAGTACACACCTCTCTATAGAAGGTCCCACAGCTGACAATGCATACTGTAGTAGTGCAAAAGCCATGAGGTCAAAGGAACTGCCTGCAGAGCTCAGAGACAGGATTATTGCCAGGCACAGATCTGGGGAACGCTACAATAAAATTTCTGCTGCGCTGAAGATTCCTAAGAGCTCAGTGGCTTCCATAATTCTCAAATGGAAGAAGCTTGGCACAAACTGACCGAGCTCCAGAGATCCTGTGTGGAGATGGAATAGACAACCATCACTGCAGCCCTCTACTAATCTGGGCTTTATGGCAGAGTGCTAGATGGAAGCCTTGTCTCAGTGCAAAACACATGAAAGCCTGCTTGGAGTTTGCAAAAAAGTACCTGAAGAGCTCTCACACTATGAGGGGGCATTGATCTTATCTGAGACACATCTTCCTGGTGCGTCTTTCGCCAAACAAAGTCCACCTTGTTATCCTCACCCCTAAGGACTTTGTCTGCATCATTAAGTGTGGCTGAAGAGGAAGCGAGTGCTAAGACAGGGTCATTACCTCCTGAAGATGTAGAGCTTCTGCGAACAGTGTGTCCACATTGTAGAAATGCTTGTCGAAGGCAGTAGCTTCTGGACAAGATCCTGGTAAATCTAACTGTCTTTGGACCTGTCTTTGGAACTGTCTCATACGAGGAAATTACCTCAGCCTCCTCCTTTGGGTCTGTGAATAGTGCCTCATTACCCCCAGCCTTTTTCATAGGGATTGGGACCTTTGTGTTAAGATCTACCCCAGTCGTACTCTTGGCCTTGGCTAACAATGGCTTAAATAAATGGGGTCTAAAAAGCCCTTTGAACCCAGATTTTTAAAAAGTCCTTTGAGCCCAGATGTTTAAAAGTTTGTGGCCAGCAGATTGTTCTAAAAGTCGCTTGACAGACTGATGAGTTGAATTTCCAGCCAGGCAGATAAATGGCAATAACATGGCTATCTTAATCCTCCTAGTCACGGATTGTGTCAAATTAATAATGCATTATAAATTGTCCAGCTCTGGCTTCTGTTACTCTGAATGTTCTTCACTTCAAAATGGTGCTCCCGCCAAAATTAACCACTCCTGTGACAGGCAGTGAAGCCAGAGAACTGTCACAGTGATCCACTGCTCTGACTAGGCAATGCTCCCTTACTGGGCAGGCTGCCTATCAGCACTAGACACTCCGAGTACCTTTCTCTAGGCGCTGGGTGCGATATCGTCAAAACTGCAAAAATCCCAAAAACTGGCGCTCCACTAGCCAGCTGACAGACACAAAGTTGGTTCCTTTGGTTTGCTGCCATTCTGAACATTTTCCTCTTTATCCTGTTGGAAGGAACCACAAAGGCAAACGAGAGTCTCATGCCTCTAGTCCCTTCAGAACTGTTGGTGGAATATATATCCAAGGAAATTTAACCTGACGGCGTCCCTCTATTTGTTAAAAAAACAGAGGAGCTATCAAAAAGGCAGTCAAGTTCAGTCGAGACTGAATAGAAGAACTGGAGATAGTAGCCGGGGGGGGGGGGTNGGGGGGGGGGGTGTCTTCAGTTTTTCTATTCAGTCTATAGCCAAGCAGAGCTGAATATATCCCATGCCTGGATCCTGTCAACACCACTCTGGAGAAGAACAAGATTCTCTGGTCTGATGAAACCAAGATTGAATTGTTTGGCCTCAATTGTAAACATTATGACTGGAGAAAACCAGGCACTGCTTATATCTGCCTAATATCATCCCAACAGTGAAGCACAGTGGTGGTAGCATCATGCAGGGGGTATTTTTCAGCAACAGGGGCTGGGAGACTGGTCAGGGTTGACGGAAAGCTGAATGGAGTGAAGTACAGGGATATCCTCAATGAAAACCTGTTCCACAGCACTCAGGACCTCAGACTGAGCTGAAGGTTTACTTTCCAACATGACAATAATCTAAGCACACAGCCAAAACAACACAGGAGTGGCTTAGGAACAACTCTGTGAAGAAGCACTGAGTGAAGGGTCTGAATACTTATGCAATGTTATCTTTCAGGGTTTTTTTCTTTTTAATAAATTTCTAAAACTCTGTTTTAGCTTTGTCATTATGGGGTACTAGGTGTAGATTAATGAGAAAAAATGAATTTCAACAACTGTAGAATCAGGCGGCAGCATAACAAAATTGACCGAAGCAAGGGGGATCTGAATACTTTCTGGATGGACTGTGCACAGAAATAATATGTAATAATTATTCTATAGAGAATGAACATATTTGGGTCTTTAATTCACAGAAGTCTAAAGCATCAGGCTAGGTATTCCATGGATTGGATAACTTCCATTTTCCCCACGATAATTAAACATTTAATTATTTATAGCATCATGCAATTGAACAGACTGAAACATTTTCTAGTCTTGCAATGGGAAAAGCATCATACCATAGGATAGTTTTAATTGTTTTGAAGCAGAATTTATTCGCAGAATACTGATACATTTTCCAATTAGCAAACCACTATTCTGTCAGTATTCTGTCAGTGAGAAGTATGCCAGCCAAACAATGCACAGGAGAATTGCTTTTGCAAACTAAGATTTTCCTCAATATTGTTTCTCATAAGATTATCTTCTACGGCTTCTTTATATGTGTTCAAACTAGACAGCTATTTCTACAAATGAAAAAATTGTAAGAAAAGCGGTAGTAAACATTGAAATTCCATTATATTGAATTGGATAATTCTTCCAGCAAACCTCATACACTAGTGCCCCATTTTTCAAAAATCAGTGCTTGTCAACATCATATATTCTTTATGAGCCTTTTTCAGTCACTGTTTCCTACTGTTTCAATAATCTGTCATTTGCTTCCCTGACCATCTACAGCAAGCTTGGGATAGGGTAGAGGGGAAAGAAAGACAAGGAAGAAAAAAAGTATGTCTTTTAGAGCAAAGTTCTAGGAAATTCAGTCATTCTCCTATTGTCTTATTGTGGATAGCCCAACGATTTCTCTTTATTACTGCAGAAAAACGTAAAAGCTAGCAGAGTGCAATAAAATGGCATGTGTTCAGCTTTGCAATGCTTCACAGGACAGTGATTTAGTGCTACGAACCAATGCACACAAAACATCTTGTACACAGAACATTGCCTCATGTTCTGTGCAAATTATACAAAGCAGACCAAAGTCTGCTCCCCCACAAAAAGTACATGCTGCTATCAGAACCTCTTCCCTGAATCCCCTTCCCCCAGTTCCATGGGCTATGTTATTAAAACAGCAAAGAGACTGCTTTGTTTGACTTGGGTCCCAAGAGTTTACATTTTGCATTAAACCTTATATCAGTGAGCCAATAGGCAGTTTTCCGAGGATTCATTGTGTATCATAATGCTGAAAACAGGAGGACTCTGGAATGCACACAGTACAGATATTTGAATGGTGTGACTCATCAATAAATGTAACAATGTGGCATCATTACAAATTTACTCATCAAAACCATCGTGGTCTTTCATGCAGCTGTAGAAGTTACTGTTAATGGAATCAATGATCTTACACCAAAGAGAGCTGTAGAGATCATATTTTCAAGCTCTGCACTTGAAATGTTATTTTAAATAACTATTATGTCATCTGTGGCATCTGGACAGAAATAAAGACAGGTGGGAGGACAGCAAGAGAAAGATGAAAAATCCATTCTTCTTTTATTAATACATCCAGTTCAATTCTGAGAATTAAAAAAAAAAGAATCCAGAACAATTTGATCCTGATTTCTGTAAACAAACAATACATATTTTGTGCACAATGAATTCAAATCACTTTGAACTTTATTACTACGAAATAAAGTAATATTAGAAAGTAGAGACGGGGTTGTGCCGTTTCCCATTTCCAAATTTTGAACAACTTTCCAATTTCCCCGAAATGGAACAAGAACAATCTTCCATCCCACTTTTTAAATTCTCTTGTTTCCCTTTTCCCTTACTATCTTTTACTTTCTTGAGTATCTTTTACTTTCTTAAGGGGAATAAGTGGGAATGTTAAAACTGTCCATACTTTGTCTTTGAAAGAAATAGAGTTCAGCAAATATACATTTAAAGATTTTGGACATTTAAACTAAACTTAAATTCAGCTTGGACTCTAATTTTAAAATAATTTGAACAAATAAGATTTTAAGGAAAGAATGAAATGCTGACATTAAGACAAATGAAATTGAGGAGTGCTCTCTGAAAAAGTTTGCAGAATTGCAAAAATGTTCTCTGTAAATTGATGGCATAACACAAAAAAAAGAATGAAGTTCTGCTCAAAGAACATAAAATGATGACCTGGGACGCAGTCTTTGTTGTGAGTTGGTATTGTCCCACTATGCAAATCTAGTGGGCTGCTTGTTACCATAACATCATATTCCCTGTACAATTGCCAGAGATAATGAGAAATAGATATTTTTAATTTAAAATAATATGGCATAAAAATCAAGCCTTATCAGAAAATAAAGAACTTTTGGCTTTCATGAAAGTCACCTCTATTCTAGCGAACTCTACATAATCAGCAAAGCCCCTGAACCTTCAAAATTAAATTTTAGAAATTCAGTGACTGAAGCCATCAATTTCTCTCCAAATATTGCTATGATCCTCCTGATGAAAACAAACCTCTCTATGTACAAGAATTCAAATTAAAGCATTCCTAAAAACTGACAGTCCATCCTTGGCTAAAATACATCCAGAAACATATATAAAATACATCCAGATGACTTTGCTTCCGCTACTGAATTGTTCAACACCACTCATGTGGATAGAAGCCAATATGATCTCAGCTTTTAGTGACTACAACATCATAAATCTAAAGTCTGACGCAAAAAATAGTCATAAGCAGTATTATCTGACTATAAAACCTGTGCATATACATCAAAAGCCAATGATGCAGAAAAGAGTTCTATCTACTGGAATTAATTGCCTTGCTAATTTTCCTTGCTAACTATAATGCTGCATCACACAACCATCAATACGGAAATTTTTGGCTGTAAAAATGACTCTTCTCTTTCTAGAGTGTTAGTCTAGTTGAAGCCTAATCGTTTTTGAGAACTTGTAATATTCTATCCACATGAACACATAGAAAAGCTCTGAATTTTGCCTAATACAATATATAAAAGATCGCACAGTATGTATCCAATATTTCAAGTGAAATATTTTCTAGTATTAATATTATTCGTTTACCAGAAGTAAACACAGATTTTGAGGGGGGGAGGCTTATCTTACAAGAAGGCAAAAAGGTACTTACCCTTGGTTGCCAATTTTCATACTGTTTTTGCAAATTTGCACCAATGGTTTCTAGAGCTTTCTGTGGCCCCATTGACAGTGGATCTAAGACACATAAAAGACCCATCAGATTTTGGACAAGCATGTAAAATACACTGAAATCAGTTCTTTATGCAAACAAAATCCATGTAGCATATTATTTCTCCTGTTGTAGCAAAGTGCAATGATAGAAAATGCATATTTCTTCCGCAAAAATATTGTTGCCAGAGATCCAAGTGTTTTCCCACAGCAATCAAGTCAATTACAGGGAAATAGCAGAATCTACGGTATGCTATGGCTCGATGGAAAGTACAAAGAACCAACATTGGATGGAACCAATGGAGGAGAGGCACCTGGGTCTGACAAAAACTGGGAAGTATGGAAATTATTGAATAGACTGTGCACAGGTACAACAAGATCCAGAGACACTCTGAACAAATGAGGCCATCTGGTTGCTTCTATTGTTTGCTATTGTGGTGACATGCAGACAACAACACATACTGTATGTATACCTGTTCTGTGCCCTAATCAGTATACACTTATGATCCTCGTGGCAGCACGACAGAACACAATGAATGTTTCTAGTTTCTGGGCAAGATCTGTTGAATTTGCACATATTTTAATCTTGTATTGTATTTTATGTTATACAATATGCCTTATTTTCATTGTGATACTTCTGACATTAATAAACAAACAAATCAGAATTAAAATCAGAACTGTAATTTGTTCCTCCTTATAGAGTGTAAGTAAAGTAATGTTGGCAGAAATATGCAAAAACAACTACCTAAGCAAAAGGGACTGAAACATTTTTTAAGTCTAGAGTAGGGCTGTCAAACTCATGGCCCATGGGCCGGATGCATCAAGCCCTGGCTATGCCCACCCCGGTTTAGCCAAGGTGGAAAAAGTTACGATACATCACATGATGACAACGTATCATCACAAGTTTGACACCCTTGATCTAGAGCAATGAGATAATATTTGGAAGCAATTCAGGCAAATGCCCTGCTGATTCACTGACCTGTAAGAACTTTAATCAGACTTGCACAATTCTGTTTTTATAGCCAATCTCAACAAAAATAGATTTAGCATTTTTATGGAGTTGGTTTCTTAATCTGAGCTTCTTAATGGGACTGATATTCCTGGAAAAATTCAACAATCCCAAAATTGAGATTAGAAAGAAAGCCATTTCAGTTTTTGTCCTCTAAATTAATTCCACACAAGGGCAAAAAGTTAAATTATGTTTCTCTTAATCCAGGTCAGTGCCCTGCACACCCTTATTTGTTAAAAAAAAAACCAAACATGGAGACAAAATAAATATTTAACACCATTTCAAATATGGTTCTAATTTGGGCTATAAATTAACAAAAACAGACATTTGGAATATCTTTGGTTCATTGGACCATTTAAAAATCATGTAGAATTCTAGAATAGAAAGTTAATATTTTTATTTCAAATATTTAGTGTTATAATGTCAGAACATGGCAATTCTGACAGGCATAATATTAAGGTTTTTTCTGTGTGATCGATCTATTTCTTAAAGGAACAAAGAGTGGAAAGTAATATTTGTAAATATGTAATGCTTTTCTGGCCTAATCCAAATATGTTAAAAGATACAAAATGCAAAGCAATCTCTTGTTCTATTTTTCTCATATTTCATTGAAACAGAAGTCTATGGAGAAGCCTATGGTCAGATATAATCAAGGCTGCTACTGTAGTACAGTAATGGAATCTGGTATCAGGGTAAATTGTGTTGAAATCAATACAATTTACAAGAAAGAAAAAAAATCTTCTCATGAAAAATTATCCATAGTTTATAGTTTTTGAGAAAATATTTTAAAACCATAGCAAATAAAACCATTGAATGGGGTGGGGGGGACGACAACCATGTATGGTCTTCCAATGATTTTATTTCCCTAAATTAGTGTCTATATTTCTTATTTCTACAACTCACTTTCCTATAGTTTCCTTTAGTGATGCAATCCGGGTGCTAATTGCTGTCAAGTACCTATACTACTATAATCCCTGTTGGAGATATTTGTTCTGGTTGTAGTTTTTGAATTTAAGTTGTATAACAGTCAAGAATCTTGTTTGTACTTCTGTAAATTAGGCAAGAAGTAGGTTTAGCTGATAACTGTAATCTATTAATAGCAATAGCAATAGCAATAGCACTTAGACTTATATGCCACTTTACAATGCTTTACAACCCTCTCTCTGAGCACTTTACTTGAGCCTGGTGAGATTTGAACTACCAAACTGCAGTCAGCCAGCAGTCAGCAGAAGTAGCCTGCAGTACTGCATTCTAACCCAGTGATGGCGAACCTTTTCATTACTGAGTACCCAAACCAGAACGTGCATGCATGTGCGCATGCAAGAGTACCAGAAACCCAAAGACCAGCTGGTCAGCGCACGCATGCTTGTTTTTAGGCTGTTTTCAGGCTAGTTTGGGGCTGGTTTTCGGGCCAATGAAAACAGCCTGAAAAACGGCCTGTTTTGGGAGCACTTTTAGGCCATTTTCCAGTGCTCCGGCACCCACAAATACCAGCTGGCAGAAAAGCAGCTGGCAATGGCGCGTGTGCCCACAGAGAGGGTTTTGTGTACCACCACACCTTGCCATCACGGAGTTAAGTTTTTATTTCCACTTCCATGAACTCTTCCTTTGTCTAAAGAGTTTTGATCTACTCAAAAACAATGCCTATTGATCACAGCAATACATAAACTTCAATGCTATGATCTCTGGAACCTTTTTCCCTTGAGGAAGAGGGAATACAGCCCTGGTCCATGACTGTCAAGGCTGCTGATTTTGTCTAATTGTAACATACCAAATAAAAACAAGGAGGTTAACATATGCCAATCTGATTTGGCAGCAAGTTATTTTAGGTGATGCTGTATGGTGCCTTGAATTAAAAAAAACATAATCCCTTCCAACCTTTGTAACTGCAAACCAGAGGAAAATCTGCTGTTTCACTTATGCCTTTAAAACTAACAGTAACTATACAAGAGGAATAGTTCTTTATGGAGTTAAAGCCCCTGTCACACAGCACCAACGGATGGAAAGAGGATGTAAAACGGATAGAAACACTTGCCATCCATTATATTAACGTGATGCATCCGTTCTGTACTCACTGCGTCCGTTTTTCATACTCTCTATCCGTCCAGCATCCGTCTACTGTGATTTCATATCCGCGTCAAAAGTTTTGAGCTGCTCAAGAACTTTTCGAGCAGATAAAGTATCAAAGCTTCCGTTTCTACATCCGCTACGCATTACGGGGAACATCCGTTATACATCGTCATCATCCGTTACAACGTACGCTATATCGCTAGGCATCCTGCGCTGTCGCCGGCAACTCAACATCCGCTCCACGGAAAACGGACGCAGGGGGAGTGAAACGGATGCGGAACGGACACGCACGTAGTAGCAGCAGATGTAGGAAAGGATGAAAAGTGGATTCAGCTGCATACAAGCATTAAAGACGGAAAAACGTTCATAAATAGAGGGACGTATCTCGATATTTAGGATGTCTCCAGGATATCTTAGAGGAATGCCAAAAGGGATACCTAGAGAAAACCTATATTTTCTATAAAAAGGGGGAGAAATCACACTGATCTCCTTTCAGTCCAGCAGCCATGCTGTGCAGACGCTCTTTCAGCTTCATTTGCTCTGTCTTCCACAGCATCCAGTCATCTCCACCATGGATCGTCGCACACTCCTTTTGGTAGCCGCCATCGTTCTACAAACAGTGGAAGCCCTCTACGGGATCTTTCACCTGGTTTACGCGAAGAAAGGAGGCATCAAGAAGTGTCTGGTCTGAAGATGGATTGCAGAGAAAGCGAGTAGGACTTTAACACTGATGTGGAGCTGAAGGAAACGAAGACCTCGTGCATTCCCGAACTTAATGAGGATTGCCACCAGCCAGTTTGACGAAGTTGTGGAGCGGCTGAGACCAGGTGACAAGCAAGCACAACTTACCGGCCCAGCCTGGACCTGGACTGGAAGGTGGGCACCGACTCTGCACCACCTGGCTCGGACAGTACAGGAGCATGCAGTACACCTGGAGGTGCACACAAACTATATGCATTGTGGTAAGAAGTGGCGCAGGCTCAAGAAGAATACGGAGGAGCTCCTCCAGTGCCCACTTCCACTGAGAAGGCTCGGAAGAAATTGCAGAGGAGTGGTATCAGAGGTGGAACTTTCCACAGTTTCCGTTGGGAGCCATAGAGTGGGAAGCGACGTGGCCTGCAAAGCTCAGCCACTAGGTCCCACTTATCACAAACTACAAGGGCCTTCTCTTCAGCATCACATTCCTCTTCACCGCATGGTCGATGCTTGACTACAAGTTATGTACATCAATGCTTCAGGCAAAGGGTCAGCTTCAGATGGCCCAGGTATAACAACGCCAGTCACCTCAATAGGAGGCGCTGGAAAACAACTATCATGGGCTTCCCAGATCCAGACCCCCTACCCAACGACACACCAAGATGTGCCCGACTTCATCCGTGGGGGAGATGCCTTCTCTCAGAACCTACCTCAATGAGCCTACAACTTCCAGATGCTCACCCGTGAGAGAGGATCTTCAACTACAGGCTGTCAGGGCAAAGGCGGTGGCTTGGAGTAACGCTTTGGCATCTGGCCAATTAGGTTTCCAGTATTCTCACCAGCATGAGCATCGCCAGAGACCGTGAGGAACATCGTGGAAAGCTTGCTGAATCCGCAAATCTAATGCGCACTACGCTACTCAGTGTTGCAGAACAGGCTTGTGGACGGTCCAAACAAAGAAATGGGACATGGAGCCTGGTGAATGGAGGCAAGACTAAAGCTGATAGACAACTGTGGATGTGCAAGGCCCCAACAGAGCTTCATGTAAACGGAAGAAGCAAGGGCGGGCAAACCTCTAGAAACACTGGTGCAAACTCCACCTGGAGCCAGTGGCAGTGGACAGAACGACAAGGATGGTAAAGAGATGCTATGATTCTTTCTTCAGCGCTGTCATCAAGCTGCAGAGAGTTAGTGCATGTAGTAGGTTGAATTGGCCCATACATGAACAGCGCAGCATTAATAAAGGAGAAAATGTGAGTTTATGTTGATATGTGTGGATCAATGACTTACATATGCGTATGATAACTAAAGGGCTAAAGGTGTGGCACCTGGGAGGGTGGAATCAGTCCCAACTATGCTTGCAAGCTGGAGGTTTATCTATCCCCGCAACTCAGCTATTACGCTCCCACAATATCCTGACCCGCATCCCAGATGCTGATGCCACAGCATCCCATGCAGAGCTTACGCATCAAGGTATCCTGCATTCCACTGTATCTTGGCCGCATCCCCAAGGCTATTCCATCCCACAGGTATCACTGCCATCCCCCACAGTAATCCTTTCCCATCCCACAGCGATTGCAAAGGCTTAAACCATTTCTAAAAGTTTCCACCAAGACTTTATATGACTAAATAGAATTGAACAAGTGGGTGTGAAGCAAAGGATAAACTTTATTAATAAAAAGCTGTAAAAAGGCAAAATGACCCAAGATAACGTGTCCCAAGCAAAGTATAAGTCAACATGAGTAGCGCAACGTCAGTCTCTGGGACCTCTTCTCGAAGTGCACTCTGAGGCGGTGCCGATATGCTAGGGGTGAAGGGTCCAGGTGCTGTGGAGGTGGCTCGTTGCTGGAAGTGCGGGTCTGAGAGCGCCATTGGGTGCCTGGCCCGAGAGGAAACCAGGGGGATGGGTGTGTGGAGGAAGCTACTCAACAGCTTGGCTCAGTTCCATGATGTGAGAGCCATTCTCGATGACATGGGGTGTCAGTCGCAAGACCGATGAATGATGTTTCTGAGCTGGGCTTGGCTGGAGCGCAAATGCGGTGAAGGAGGAGTGTAGTGGGGCGGCTGTCGGTCCTGCAGTGAGCAAGGTGAGGGCGTGGGTGGCATCATTGGGTTGTCGCGTGGCATCGTGGGTCGTCAGGTGCACTGATTATGGGCGGCATCGTGGCATGGTGGCATGGTGGCATTCCTGCTGGGCTGCCTGTGCTGGACTGTGAGAAAGCGGCTGCAGGCTGCGATAGCTCTGGTAGAGCTGGACGGTGAGGACTGGTGGAAGCCTTGGAAGGGCTGTGACTTCATCACTGGGGTTGGAGGAGCAGACCTGGATGGTCGGAGAGGTTCAGACTGGGATAAGAGGTGTTAGCAGAAAGACCTGTGATCTCTACTCGCATTTGTAGCACCTGTATCTGGTGTGATTGGACGGAATGTCATTGAGGTCTGGTTGGACTGTACGGGGTTAGAGGACAAGGGCTTGCGGGTTGAGATGGTATGGGTCGTAGGTGTTCAGCTGAGGAGGAGATCTACTGCTGCTTGTTGATGGTGTCCCTGATCTCAGCAGACCAGTGTGCTCTGTCTCCTTCGGTCTGCATCTCTGCCTGCTTTCTGCTGATGTAGAGAGCTGGGTGTAGGGGTGGGTTGGTCTCTGTTAGTCTAGAGCCATCTCCTTGCTTCCATCTGTGTCAGGGGGATCGCTCAACGTGCTCCGCACTCGGGCAGCGCAGCTGTCAGGAGGGTCTTCATACGGGGGCGCTCACAGATAACCTGCCAGTGGAACAGGGCTGACTCTTGGCCAGAAGAGAGTGCTCTCTTGTGGGCTGCTGAGAGAGAGGGTTGGCAGAGGGGTCGCTCCTTGGTGACAGTGACCCTCAGCCCTCTCAAGACTGCGCACGTTGGCCATCACGTGCGTCTCCCTAGTCGGTGAACTTGACTGCGGCCTGGCGACTTCTGAGGTGCAGCTTCCCGTACCAGGGTCATGTGCTCATCCGACTCCCGAGGAGCAATCCTCCGAAATGTAGCCCAGGTCTCCGCCTTCTCTATCTTCAAGCAGCCTGCTTCCATTTGGTGTCTCGATAGAGCTGTGTCCTTCGGCATAGGTTACTGGCATGTCTCCTCAGCCATTTCGAGACCTCATCTCAATGGTTCCTCTTCGATGGAGTAAGCTGAAGCTCACCTCTTCCCTATCCTTCGCGAATGTCTTCCTCCTCTGGCAGGACTTTGACCCTCATCAGAAGGGCTTTGAGGTTCTACGGGCTGGTCACCATGCACGAGCGGTGCAGCAGCAGACAGACACGCAACAGCAGCAGCAAAGCAAGCACCCAGAGCACACAGAAGCAGCACCAGCAGAGTAGCGACCAGCATAAAACGAACCAGCACCCAGGAGCAGCAGCAGCAGAGTAAAACACCAGCAAACACCAGCAGAGCAGCGACTAAGCGAGGAAGCAGCACAGAGCACCAGCACGCAGGAGCAGCGCCAGCAAGGAAGCACCAACAGTAAGCTACAGCACCAGCAGAGTCAGCCTGAGCAGTGAAAACAGAAGCCCCACACCGAAGCAGAAGTCAGCGCAACAAGGGGCGGGATGGTGGCACTGCCTTCTATAGCAAGGGCTGGCAAGCAGATGCACAGGCTTCTCCTCTTCTTCGCCCTGGTTTGTGGCTGGGGATGTGCTGGCAGGGTCTTTTCCTCTGAAGTGTGACCTGCCTTCGCGCAGCTGCATCTTTATATATCACGGGGCTATGACACTGACACTCCATCTCCTGCACTTGCGTCAGTGAAGGCTTTGCATACGCTAGCATCCCGCTAGGCTTCCGTGATGCATGACTGTATCGCTCGGCTCCAGTCGGCATCGCGCTCCTTCTGCTTGGTGTCGCGCAAAAATTGCTGTGCTCCAACCCGGAAGCCTGAGGATAGTGTCATCCGCTTACATTCCGCTAGGCTATCCGATCGACATCCGACTCACGCATAACAATCCTGGCGTACGTCCTCTCCCGTCATTCCTTTCGTTGTTGTCCGTCTGTTTTTTTGCAAATTTGGGGCACTTTGAGAGCTGATAACAACGGATGGAACATTTTCTCGTCCGCTGTGTCCTTTTTACATACTTTTTGCATCCGTCGGCCTATGTGACAGGTCCTTAAGGATCTTGTAAAAGAAGGGGAAATTTATGTACTTCATTGATTATTTTGATTGTGTCAACCATATCAAGCTGTGGAGATTGCTGAGAAAAATGGGAATATCCCAGAATATCTCATTGTCCTCATTACAATATAAAAGTCAGGAAGCCATAGTACATGATAAAACAGATTGGTTCTGTGTTGGCAAAGGATTGACAAAAAGTTATAGGCTCTTCCATTATTCACTCAATCTGAATATATTATTAAGAGAAGCCGGGTTGAAAGAAGACGAGGTGGTTTTATAAATGGAGGAAGAAATATCAACAACTTTCAGTATGCTGATAACACTACTTTGATAGCTGAAACTGCAAAGGATCTGCAAGCTATAGTAATGGAATTAAAGGAGAGTAGCAAAAAAATGAGACTAAATTTAAATATAAAAAGTCAAACTAATGATAACAGATAGCACAACTGGCCTGAAACTTGATGATATAATTTTGAAATGGTGGATAGTTTCTGCTTTTGAGGATCAACCATCAACAATAAAGGAACATGTAGTCAAGAAATATGCCAGCGACTAGCATTTGTACCTGAAGGTCTTTGAAAAAGCATTCAAATACCATGATGTATTTATACCTACAAAGGTCAGAATTCTGCAGGCCATAGTATTCCCTGTGACATTCCATAGAATTAAATTAGACTTTGAAGAAGCAGGATGAGAAGAGTATTGATGCTTTTGAACTCTGGTATTGGGAAGGCTCATGAGAATATAAAGGCTAGGTCACACTGGCTGACGGATGCAAAACGTATGCAAAAAGGACATAGCAGACGAGCAAAATTTCGGGGGTGGCTCCATCCGTTGTTATCCGCTCTCAAAGGTGGCGAAAATTTGCATAAACAGAACAGAAAAGAACGGAAAGGAACGGACGGAGGAAGTAGGAAGCGAGGATGGTAAGCGGATGTTCGTAGGAAGCCTAGCGGATGACAGTGGATGGAAGCGGATGACACATCCGCAGAGCTTCCGGGGGAGAATAGCAAAGCGGACGCGGAGCAGAAGGAGTGGGTGCATAGCGGATGACGCGGATGCATCACGGACGCCTATAGGAAGCAAAGCGGATGTATAGCGGATGCAAAGCGGTCACTGTGCATTGGGGAGGATGAATTGCGTCAGCTCTGCGGATATAAAAGGATGCAGCTCGCAAGCAGTCACCATTCAGAGGAAAGAC
>BHFT01011477.1:0-23751 GCA_004320025.1 Laticauda laticaudata
AGGGTGTTTCTATAGATAATATCGCGCCACACACAAAGAGCACGCCCTTGGGCAATGGATCCCAAGATTTTTTCCCCCTGATGTCTCAATTCAATCATCTGGCTGTCACCATACGAGAATGTGCAGGAGGAAAGCTAAGAGATGAAAGGAGGTTACACACGGGAAAGCTAGTACTGGGTAAGGAAAAAAAGCACAAACATTCAAGATTTCCTGGAATTTTAAATTTTTTTTTTAAAAAGCATAACATGCTGCCCAAAGAAGATCTAAGAGGCAGCAAATGAAAGTGAAAAAGGGAAAGTTTGTTTTTTCTCACTCTCCTTTCTTATGGTGAAGCATGATGAATATGAGAAAATCAGAAAAACGCCTCTTTTGGCATCATGCAGGTAATTAAACTGAAAAATTAATTTCGGTTTGAGTCAAGGGGACAAATACAGATTTCTGAAATCACTGAAAAAACTTTTTTTGTCTTTGCTGTAAGTGGGAAGGGAGAGGAAAAGAATAAGAGTAAGATTTGGTTGGAGGAGACTCCTGGAATCTAAAAAAGATTAAAAACTAAATTGTAACAAGAAACTTCTAAAAGATACATTTTAATTGGAACTTTGTAACTGAATTGCCAATCGGCCAGGAGGAGAAAGTGAAAAAAAGAGAAAAGTGTTAAAACAAAACAGCTTGTGTGTATTTGGACTAACTTAGTGACTTTTGGGTACTCTTGGAATTATATTTGAAGGTAAAAACATTTGGTGGTTTTTAAAAAATTTTTTTTACCAATGGGCATTACTTGTGGATGAACTGAAAATGGAATTCAAAAAAATTATTAAGAAGAGGAACAAGAAGGGTAAGGCTTCTTTTGGCTCTGTTTTTTCATTCTTAGAAAATGGCGATTGGTACCTACGAGAAAAACTACAAGAAAAGACTGTGCAACAAGAAGACTGGGACAAAAGAAGAAAGCCATCTTTAAATGAACAAATAACTTTATCCAGGGGAAGAAAGGGGAAAGAGGGAAAGAAGAAATGGAGAATTTAAAGACGTAAAAAAAAACAACCAAAAGGGAAAAAATAAGGTAAAAAGTGGTATAATGTCAGAAAGCAAAACGGAAAGGGGAACACGAAGAAGAGGGAAATGGAGAAGACCAAGGGGGTGAAAGAGGGGCAGAATGAAGAAGCAAGGGACTGAAGGAAGGGAAGAGAACTGCAAAGGTTTGGAGCAAGATGTAAAGAACAGGAACTTATTCCAGAATAAGGGGTAACAAATTTTACTGAAAAAGATTCTGCAAAGGTAACATAAGATTTTGTATTGCTAAAATAACTTTGTATCAGAAATAATGTTAGAAAATTTGGAACAACATATGATTAAAAGTGAGATAAAATACCTTAGTGTAATTCAGTGAAAGACTTTTTTGAGCAAAAATAAAATGAAAATTGAAAATAAATTGAAGAAAATTGAAATTTAGGAGGAATGGGAAACTTTAATTACACAATGTTTTAAATATAAGTGAAATGGGGGAGAAGTAACTAGCAATAATTTATAAGAGTTCCCATAGAAGTATGATGATTTAATTTTGAAAAAGTAATGTGTGAAATGTTTAAGATTAAAATGAATACTAAAAATTTTAATGATAGAATTGAATTGGTGAGATGGATTTGTTGTTTATATATTTATCTATATTGTATAGATCTTCTTCTTTTTACAAATATTGTATGCTAGCTTAGAATGTACTAAACAGTAATCTAAATGAAAGTTAGTGTATTATAATTAAGTGTTATAAATTTAAGGGGAAAGATATAAAGGCGTCATTACTCTCAATGCAAAGTAAATACAGGGGAAATTTACTTTGATGAGAAAAAATAATAGACAGCTGAAACAGGACAGACAAAGGATAATGAAGTGATATATCTGATCTACATTGGAGATGAAATCAATAAAAAAGAATTAAGAGAGTTAAAAGCAGGGAGAAAGCTTATATTACGAAAATGTAGAATTGGTATAAGATGACTGGAACAGTATAGTAATAAATAATGAGCAATGAACTTGAACTGGTGTCTGTACGAAGAGATGTAACCCGGATCCAAGGCCGCTTTAAAAAAGAGAAGTTTTATGTTTTTATGTTAGTTTTTGTTTGATATAAAATGTTTGCTTTTTTAAAAATCAATAAAATTTTTGGAAAAAAAATTAAAGTAAAGGACCTTTCATTTGTAAAATTAGTAATATAGACAAATGTCTATATTTTATTATATTTATATATCTATATAATACTGTACATAAATACCATGCTTGGAAATCAGTTTTCCGAATATTAGTTTACTTTCAGTCATATATATAAAGCTACTGTTTGTTTTTTCCTGACAACCAATTTTTCCTAAAAGCAACACTGGGACAGAATTTTCTATATTAAGTACAACATACATCTGAGAAATAATGCAGTCTAAAAAAGTGTTCATACAATGACTGCATGAAACTCTGGCACAGGAGATTAGGGCACAAAAATATAGACTATGAAAGGTGTGACTAAGGAATTGAAAATAAAACCTTATAAAAACACATTAAAACAAATGTGTTAAGGCAAATTTGATTTGGACTATTTACTATCTCATGGTAGTTAGTAGAAATACATAGGATTAATTCAGATTGATATGGATTTTTAACCCACATTCCTGGAAATCTTATTTCCTGAAATTTATTGATGATTTTTTTAAAAAAAAACATTTTTGAACTTACCCATTTAACAGAAAAGGAGATATTTTGGAAAAACTATAATAATACGCTATACGAATAAATAAAACAAGGAATGCAGAATTTTTGAGCCTGCTACTGTGGACTGTAAACATACAGATGGTAGATTATTTTGATGAATGACAATAGCCAAACAGTGGAAAAAATATCAGGGCTTCATTTAAAGATCCCAATTAGGGAATCAATGGAGCAGCATCCAAAGCAAGAAGAAAAAAGTTTCTTGTTTTTTGAAGACAAGATTCAGAAATAACTGCACAGCAACTAGAATCAGAGAGCTTCAACCAACAGTAAGATGCTAAAAGACTTGCACTATTTATCAAAGAGTAATAAAAGAGAATATCTGTAACTCAGTGTTGACATGAGGAGTCCTTGGTGCCCTTTGCCTGGTTGTTTTTTTTTTTTTTTTTTTNTCATTACTCAAGCTAGGTAATATCATCAGTGCTAGTCACTGATGATGTTACTTAGTTTGGGTAATGAAACATCTCAAGAAAACAAGTAAGCTCAGAGAGCACCAAGGATTCTTCATTTATCAAAGAAGATAAGAAAATAAGTCCTTCCACAAAACAACAAATAGAAGGACTGCAACATACTGACAAGGCAAGTGGCTACAACTAGCTAGAGAAAAGACTGACTCTCTACACAAGAATAAAACACAATCTCTCAAATGTATAAAGGAATATCAAACCAGTGTTGGAAATGTGAAAGGGAAGTGGGGACCTTCTATTGTACATGGTGGACCTATTTTTGTAATTAAGATGAATGTTTTTTCAAAGATGTTATTTTTATTTCAGACTTTACTGATATTTAGAATTGACACTCCATTTAAACAATGGCACAGGGATATTTCCAAGTTCATATCACAAAGAATACCTCCATCAAGAATTAGACATAAACTACTGCATGACGCTAAAGAAAGAGGAGGTTTTAGTTGACCAGATTTCAAACCGACTTTGATGCCTGTTGTTTTGTCTCTTGAAAGAGTGGCTGAATGTCCACAACAGTACGTGTGGTATCTACTTATGAATAAAAACAAGGGAAGGTATACTGTACATTAGCAATCAGTTTTCTTGGACACTGAGTGAAAAATAGGCTCATAATGTTATGGCTTGAAAAATGATCTTTCTTTTTGAGACCCCATAATAGGTATGCAATGGAGTGTAAAGGGAGCAGCAATATTCCCTGTATAGATTTATATGACAATTCAGAATGACAGCCCTTTGCTTTGTGGAATGCTTATTTTTTTTAACAGGGGCATATTCTTTAAAGGATTAAATTGTATGCATTAATAACACTAATTTAATAATCAAAGGTTTGGACTGGCTGTACATGACACAAAAGCAACACTCAGCTATCAGTCAGAATTTTTTTTTTTGTTTCAGTTGGGAAAGGCCCAAAGGCAGTCATAGATACAGATATAAACAGGAGTGGGATTCACATTTCTTAAAAATTGGTTCTGTGGGTGTGGCCTAATTTAACAGATTTAACAGATAATCAGAGTTGGAAGGGACCTTGTAGGTCATCTAGTCCAACCCCCCCGCCCAAGTGGGAGACCCTACACATTTCTGACAAATGGCGGTCCAATCTCTTCTTGAAAATTCTCAAAATGATGGTGCGCACCACAACTATTCACCAATGGCGAAACTTAGGTTGGTTGATTCTCACGAATGGACAAATATGTGGGTTGGATGATTCTCACCATTCGGGTTGATTGATTCTCACTATTAAGAAGTTTCCTTTTGTATGCTTTTCGCGATTAAATCCTCCTTCTATCAGGTTCTCCATCCATTATTGGGCCTTGTCTTGCATAATCAGGAGCTTTAAAAAAAGTTTGACCCCTTCTCCCTAATGGTGGCCCCCTCAGTATTGGGAGACGTCCTAATCATGTGCATCTCCCTGGCTCCTATTCTCTTACTATGAATAGCACAGTCCAGCTCCTGATAACATTCTTCATCTTAGTTCTAGTCTCCAGTCCCCTAATCATCCTAGAATCTCTTCTCTATAAATTTTCCAGAGTCTTCAACAGTGACCTATTTTATAATGGTGGTGAATAGAACTAAATGCTTGTACATCTACGGTAGTGAGTCTTGAAGCCCCATTTCACCTGCACCAACGGATCAATAAGCTAGGATTGTTCAACAGAACAGACAAAAAAGCTTGCCCATCCACGTTGGTTAACGCGATGTACTCAGCCTGCCTTAGCATGTTTTTTCTGCGTTCCTTCTCTATCTTCCCAGCATACCAATTTATTCGACTGTTCATCCGCTTCCAGGAAAGTTTTGAGCTGCCTCAAAAACTTTGCGTGTAAAAAGTTAATCATTCTATGCCATTCTGGCATCCGCTACGCAATCCGCTACGCATCCGTTCTGCATCTGTTACGCATCCGCTATATCCACGAGGCATCCGCTGTGCAATCCCGCGGAACTCGCATCCCCCCCCCCCCACCCTCGGACGCAGGGAGAAAGCGGAACGGACGCAGAACAGCATGCAGAACGGATGCAGCATGGAAACAAAGCATTTAAACGCAAAAATATTCGCAGTAGGGGGACCTATCTTCGGATATTAAGCATGTCTAGAGGATGCCTAGAAGGATGCCTAGAGGATGCAAAGGACACCTATACTGCCTACAAAAGGGGGATCAACACACATCTGGATCTCACTTTCAGACCAGCAGCTCTGCGGTGCGGACCTCTTGCAGCCTTCATCTGCTCTTCCTCTTCCACAGCATCCAGTCATCAGTCCACCGTGGATCGTAACAAAAGTCCTTTTGGCAGCCCACATCGTTCTGCAACAGTGCGAAGCCATCTACAGGCTCTGTGAACTCTACTATGCGGAAGAAAAAGGAGGCAGCACAGAAGCGTCTGGGTGACGAAGATTGGTTCACGAGAGCAGAGGACGGACTGTACAACAAGGCTGATGGTTGGAGCTCAGAGGAACGAAGACCCTCGTGCATTCCAGAACTTCATGAGGATGCCTCCAGCCATGTTTGACGAAGTTGTGCAGCGGCTGAAGACCCAGGTTGACCAAGGCAAACCAGAACTTCCGGCCAGTCCTGGAACCTGGGCTTCAAGGTGGCACTCACTCTGCGCCACCTGGGCCTCAGGGACCACCTACAGGAGCATGCAGTACAGCTGGAGGAGTGCCACCCAACACCATCAGCACGTGGTCAGAGAGTAGAGTGGTGCAGGCCATCATCGAAGAATGCAAGGAGGAGCTCCTCCAGTGCCCCTCCACTGAAGAAGGCTGGAAGAAAGTTGCAGAGCAGTGGTATCAGAAGTGGAACTTCCCACACACCGTTGGAGCCATAGATGGGAAGCATGTGGCCTGCAAAGCGCCAGCCAAACTCAGGGTCCACTTATTTCATTACAAGGGCTTCTTCAGCATCATTCTCGTTCGCCATGGTCGATGCTGACTACGAAGTTCATGTACATCGATGCTTCAGGCAACGGCTCATCTTCAGATTGGCCAGGCTATACAACGCCATTCACCTCAAGAGGAGCTGGAACGCAACCTCATCGTGGGCTTCCCAGATCCAGAACCCTGCCCAACGACACACAAGAATGTGCCCTACTTCATCGTGGGGATGACGCCTTCTTCCTCACAACCTACCTCATGAAGCCCGTACACTTCCAGACCTACACACCGTGAAGAGAGGATCTTCAACTACAGGCTGTCCAGGGCAAGGCGGTGGTGGAGACGCCTTTGGCATCCTGGCCAACAACAGAGTTCCAGGTACTTCTCACCACACATGCAGCATTGCCCAGAGACCCTGAGGAGGATCATGGAAGCTTGCTACATCACTGCACAATCTCATGCGCAACCCGCTACCGCCGGTCGGTTTGCAGAACAGGCTCGTGGACCTCCAACAAGGCAATGGGGGACATGGAGCCTGCGGGAATGGAGGCAAGGGCGAAACCTGATAGACACACTGAGAGATGTGCAAGGCCCCCAACAGAGCCTCACGTGAAGGGAAGAAAGCACGCGCAAACCTCCTGAAACACTGGTGCAACTCCCCAGCTGGAGCAGTGGAAGTGCAAGACACGGTGATAGATGATTAATGAGTGCTTCCTTCAGCCTTGTCCCATCAAACGGATGAGATTGGGCCATGTATGTTGGGTGGGCTCACAATGAACAGGGCATTTAATAAAGAGTTGTGCTTGTGTTGACATGTGTGGATGATTATACATTATTATTGATGATAAAGGGCCATAGGTGTGGCACCAGGGAGGGTGGACCATACAGTCCCACTATGCTTGCACTGAGGTTTATCTATCCCACAGCTATTACCCATCCCAAAAGTATCCCTGCCCATTCCACAGCTATCTCAACCCATCCCACTGCTATCTTAACCCATCCCAAGCATGCATGCAAAGGCTTGAACCATTTCTAAAAGTTTCCACCAAGACCTTTATTAAAAAGAAGAAAATGAAATAAGTGTGTGAATCAAAAATAGACTTTATTAACAACAAGCTATAAGACAAAAATGAGTCTCTGGCACTCCTCTTTGGTCGCTCAGTCTCGGGTGGAAAGGGTCCAGGTGTGTGGAGGTGGCTGGTGCTGGAGTGCTTGTCATCAGCTCCTCCAGAAGCAGAAGCAGCAGAAGCCCCAGCCCAGAAGAGCCGAGCCCGTGCTGCAGAAGCCCCAGCAGAACCAGAGTGAGGGCCAGGGGCGGGATGGTAGCCCTGTCCCTCTTGCAAGGGCTGGCAGCAGATGGCTGGGGCTTGCTGTGCTCTCAGAATGGTTGTGGGTTGCTGGCTGGGCACGGGAGGCTTGCAGGCACCAAGGCTGGCAGGAAGGCTGGCAGGGAGGCAGGCACCAAGGCTGGCAGGCAAGGCTGGCAGGCAGGCGTGCAGGCAGGCAGGCACCAAGGCTGGCAGGAAGGTGGCACAAGGCTGGCAGGACAGGTATAGGCTGGCAGCAGACTGGCTGGCAGCAAGGCTGGCAGGCAGGCAGACAGCAAGGCTGCAGCAAGGCTTTCAGGCAGACATGCAGGCAGGACAGGCAAGGCAGTCGATGTGTCTGGAAGCAGGTCTTTCCTCTGAATGGTGACCTGCTTCCGACTGCTTCCGTTATTTATGCAGGGCTGACGCAATGCATCCTCCCCGCATGCGCAATTAATGCTCGACATCCGCTAGGCTTCCGCTGTGCATCCGCTGTGCATCCACTATCATACCGCTGTGCATCCGACTCTGCATACGCTGTATCCGTTCCGCATCTGCTTTGCGGAGAGTCCCCGGAAGCCTAAGCGGATGTGCCATCTCTCCACGCTTCATCCGCTGGGCTTCTGTCTGATCCGCCCTTCCATCTGGCCTGCTCTCCCCGTCCGTGTTATTCCGCTCCGCGTTATGAATTTTTGCCCTTCTGAGAGCGGATAACAACCGGATGGAACATTTGCTCGTCCATTGTGTTCCTGTTTGGCATCCGTTGGCCGTGTGCAGGGCCTATTACTAGGCTTTATAGAGTGGTATTAGTACTTCCATTGATCTTGATTGTATCCCTCTGGTTAATACACTGGAGCTCTGCATAGTTTTTTGGCTGCTGCTGCACACTGCTGCTCATATTTAGCTGGTTTTCCTACTAGCGACTCCAAGATCCCTCTCACAGTTACTGCTATTGAACCTGGTTTCACCACAGGTCCGATTGTGTTACTTTTGGTTTTTCATGCCTAAGTGTGAAGACTTTACTTTTCTCTACATTTAATTTCATTTTGTTAGATATGCCCAGTGTTCTCGTCTGTCGAGATCTATATGGATAATTGAGCTTATCTTCTTGGGTACGAGCTATTCCTGCCAGCTTATCATCTGCAAATTGGTAATATCCTTTCTATTCCCTCATCTAAGAACTTAATGAAGATATTGAAGAATACTGGGCCTAAAGACGAACACTTGTGGCACCCCACTGCTTACTTCGCTCCATGTAGACTTAGACCCATTAAGGACTACTCGTTGAGTACGGTTTGCCAGCCAGTATGCGAGTCCATCTAGTGGATGGTGCTATCAATTCCACTTTTTTCTGGAAAAGTAGGTTTTGGTCTCCTTTGTTGAATGCCTGCTGAAATCTAAATATATTATGTCCACAGTATTTTGCTGGTCTATTAATTTAGCCACTGTGTTGAAGAATGAAATAAGATTGTTTGGCATGATCTGTTTTTAACAAACCGTGCGTGATGCTAGGTTATTACTTTACTTGCTTTCTAGATGTTGGCAGATCTGTTTGTTTTATTACCTTTTCCAGTATCTTCCCGGGTATTGATATTAGGCTGATTGGTCTATAGTTTCCTGGGTCTGTTTTTTTCCCCTTTTTGAAGATGGGAACCACATCAGCTCTTTTCCAGTCCTCTGGTAGTTCCCCGGTGGTACAGGATTTTTGAAAGATATGGTGCAGTGGTTCTGAGATGACCTCTGCCGGCTCCTTTAAAACTGTATGTAATGTAATCCATCAGGCCCCAGTGATTTGTTTTCATCAAGATCAGACAGGTGTTCTCTGACTATTTTTTTTGCTTATTGTAACTTTTCTTTCTGGTCTGTCTTTTACAGTTATGTTTTTGGTGGGTTGAGCTATAGTTCCTTTTTGCGTGAAGACGGATGCAAATAATGAGTTAAGCAGTTCTGCTTTCTCTCTGTTGCCTGTTACTTCCTTGCTGTCTTCTCTCTTTAGCGGACCGACTGTTTCCTTGAAAAATAGCAACTTACTGAACCAGGCAAGTTGGATGGCTCGCATGCCAGATGAAGAGGCAAGGTAGCGTGGGGCCAGCCAGTGGAACGATTTGCTGGTTCTCTGAACTGGGGATAATCATGTGTGCAGCGTTTGCAAGAAAACATAAGCTGTGCTGCCTGGACAGCTGACAAGCACTGAGCTCGGGTGCACAGCGTTTGAAAATCCTCTTGTTTCCTGCTTTTTCAACCTCATCTGTGCTGCGCAAAGCAGCTGAGGAGGGAAAAGCAGGGAATAAAGGACAGCCTGGAGCCTAGGCAGGCGGGTGGGCCAAACACCAAATCGGTTCGGTGTAGCTGCTCTTTGCAGTTACAGGTTCTATAGAACTGGGCCAAACAGGTAGCATCCCACTCCTGGATGTAATTATGGCCAGACTGATTGGTGAAGTACACAGAAGGATGAGATCTTTTCCTCAAGGCGTGTGTTTGTGTGTTTGTGTATCTGTATTTATATCACTGATTTAAAATGAGAAGCAGTGTTGATTTTGGGGACTGATTTGCACATTCTTTTCTGATATCTCAGTAAAAAAGTCACAAAGTAATTTCTGTGTAGCTGTTTTCACACTATTAAGGCTTCTTAGGGTAGGCACTAACACAGTGACTGTGTTTATAGAGTTGCCATATTAGGAAAGTGTTCCGTTTGGAAATAAGGTGCATGAGACCGGGTTCCAACAAACAGCTCTTTATTAGAACAGTATAGTGACTTGTAACGAAACATTTACCCAAGCCGCGGCAGCCCTTCTTATAGAGGCTTGCTCGCGGCTTGTGGCCAATGACAGTTGTTCAAGTGTTCCTGCCATCAGGCGGGCCAATCGGAATGGTGCTTAACTGACCAATCTGAGAACGGCCTATTCGGCCAATCAGTTTAAGATATTTGGAGTCTACCAAGTTCTATACACAACACCCCTCCCCTTTNAAGTTCTATACACAACCTAACTATCTGTTGAAGTCTGTATCTGTCCTGTTTGGTTGCTATGCCAAACCAGACAGTTATTGAGGTACATTTCTCCTGTTTCCTTGTTTTACTTCCATGCTGGTCTACAACTCTCTGCAGTAACATAATTGTCATATAGTGGAGGCATCAGTAAAGAGGTACAAACGATTCCTTCTGTTAACAATTAATTCTATTATTGCTTCTCAAGCAATGAAATTATAAAATGTAGAATGGGAGTGGATTCTTTAGGCTGTCAAATCGACCCCTAATTAAACCATCCAGAACAGATTGCTGTCCACCCTCTGTTTGAATGTATCTAGAGACAGGAAGCTCACCACAATCTCTGAATAATTGGTTCCATTGCTGAACTGCTGTCGTTGTCAGAATTTTGTTCTTAAAATTCAAAGTTTGCCTTCTGGTAACTTAAATCCATCTGTTCTCCTGGGTTTCTTAAATGCAATATGTAATAGTTCAACTATACATCAGCAAGCTATTTCACTACCCTAGAATGCTATTCATCTGTCTCTGGAGTTTAAACTAATTCAAAGTAAACAGATTTTCCTCAACCATGTTCCTGTAACTCTAAGGCTTCAATCCTCTTTTTTCATCCTGCTCTTCACAATTTCCTAGGGGAATTGTGTTGGGGAAGATTAAACCAAAATGAAATGATAGAGACAAAATAAATACCACAGACATAGAAAGAAGCGTATGTATCTTTGATTTATAAGGCAGCAATCATCTGGAAAAACTTACATCATATAAAAATCAATCTGCGTATCAAATGTTGATTACAAAATTTTTGCTATGCTAATAGCTGAAGGTTGACAGAATTATATTCCAGATTAAGCAGGTTACCCCAAGGACAGTGGCAGATTTATTAATAAAAGGAATAGAAAAAAACTGCAAGTAGTGAAAAAAGCAGCAGTATTTCTTTTAGATCAGAAAAAGCCTTTGACAATTTGGAATGGTCATTCCTATTTGCAGTATTGAATAAATGAAATCCAGAAGAAGAATTTAAAGCTTGAGTTAAATGAATGTACAAGCAGCAAAGGCCAAAGATCATGACTAATGGAACACTTTTTACAGATTTCTCAGGAAGCAAAGTTACAGGACAAGGATGTCCACTTTCTCCGTGTTTTAGCAATCGCTTTGGTCATATCAGCCAATAAGCTTCAAAAAGACAAGCAAATATCAGGCATTAAGATTCAAGGAGAGGAATATAAATTAAAATGCTATGCGGATGATGTGGTACTATTATGCAGCTGCAAAGGGTGATAAGACAGCTGATGAAAGCAATTAAAGGTTTTAGTGAATTCTCAGGATATAAAATTATGCACAAAAACTAAAGATAATAATGAGACATTTATCTCAAAAAAGAGAAAGCTTTCTGCAGAAAAAGTCAGGTTGTCAGACAACAAAGGATTCATTGAAGTATTTGGGACTGTATTTGTGAGGCAGTAACAAAGATATATTTCCCAATAATTGCACAAAATTATATAGAAAATTTAAAAAAAAAAGGGGTTTTAAAAGGTGGAAAATTTAAAAACTCTCCTGATTAGAATCAGGTTGTGACTATTAAAATGAATATATCATCTGTGTGGACTCCTGGTGATTGCCTGGACAAATCCCTGCATTTTCTTGGCAAGATTTCAGAAGAGATTTGTCGTTGGCCTAAAAGGGAATGATTGTTGAGGCTCATCTAGTTGGTTTCGTTCCCATGATAGGACTGGAGCTCACAGGCTCCTGGTTTCTAGCCTGGTCCCCGAAGATATTTTTTAAAATTTCAAATGGTTCTAATTTCAATCCCTAAAGTCTTTCAAAATTGGCAAACAATGGTTAATGCATTTATTTTGTTCAAAAAAGCCTCTAGAGCAGGGGTGTCCAACTTAATTTCATTAAGGGCTGCATCAGGATTCTGTTTGACCTCAGGGGCTGGGGTGGGCATGGCCAGGTCAACATCACTCATATCTGGGGTGCCTGTGGTGACCCTAGTGCTTTGCCAGAGAAAATAGGCTCCCAAGCTCCATTTTCAATCCTGATGCTCTCCTGCAGCCCTCTGCCAAAGAAAATGGAGCTTAGGTGGGCTCTGCATGCTCCACAGGCCCTGTTTTCGGCTCAGACGGCCTCCTGCAGCCCTCTGCCAGGGACCACAGAGCTCTATTTTGCTGGCAGAGACACCACAGGCCAGGAGCCCCGTGGACCAGATCTAAGCACCCTGCAGGCTAGATCCAGCCACGGGCCTTGAGTTTGACACCCCTGCTCTACTGTAAAACAAAACAATGTTACAAGATTCAAAAGACAGAGGTGCTCTTCCTCTTCTGGGTTTTAAATTATATTCCCAAGTAAGTTGTTTGTCATGGATGTAACTCGTGAAACAGCAGAACATCAACATTAGAAGGTATCAGATTAGTTAATGGACTTCACAGATCTTTATGGTTTTAGGGTGCAACAGAAGACCAAAACTTGGAAGGGTATATTGCAAAAATCACATGTTCCTCATCTTTAACCTCACCCTCACATGCTTTTGATTCTGGAGATAATTACTGAAAAAAAAGTGCAATCACTTACACAGGTATGGCACATCCAGACTCTGGAAACAGATGAAAGATGCAGCAAACATCATCTGGAGAAAGTGTGGAACCTTTTTCTGATTTGCTGCCCCAGCTGACCTCCAGCTACATCTTCCCAAGGCCACTTGCTCTGTTCTCCAAATCACAAACACCCTCTCTCAGTGCTTCAGAATCAGTTGTCCAGGCTTCTAGTTGCTCTGTGTCTAGATCAGTCGGCTTACAGGAGGTTCAAATAAAGAACCCACAAGACAACTGCAATTCAACAATGGTAAGACATTAGGAACAACTCAATAAAATTAACCCAATTAAAATTGTAAAAAGTTTGAATGGAAACATCAGTTGTCTTAGACTAGGAATTGTTTCAGAACAAATATAAAAATATTACAATTTAATTTTAATGTTGGTGGCCGGAAGGACACATTTATCTCATCATTGGAAAAGAGACACTTTGCAAACAATATGAAACAAGGAAAGCAAACTTGGGGACGATGCAGGAATGGCCAAGTTAACAGCATTAATCCAGACTTGAAGTTTGACCAGATTTAAGCAAGAAGTTTCCCTGTGCATCATATGTCACACAACAAGGCAGATACTTGAGGTGCACTTTGACAGGGGAAATAATTGATGTCAAGAGAGTAATTAGAAACCATTTCAATATTTATAAATATGTTGATTGTCATCAGTCAGATACAATGGGAGGGAATTTAAAAATGTATTCACTGATTTTTCCTTTCCTTTTTGTTTGTACTGGCTTAAGTGCATTTATCTCTGGAACAGATATAAATATTGATATGTTTAGAGTTTTATAGAGATTTCTGGTTATCTTTCAAGGTGACATAATTAACCTAACTCATAGATTAATTAATTTCATTCATTAGTCAATTCATGAAATTTTAAATTTTATGAAAATATTGTTTACTGGCATTTTCTTCTTATCTATTTTGTTTCTTCTTTTTCTTTCATATAGCTGCTTATTCTATTTCTTTAAATGTTTTAATAAATAGCACAAGGGCTAAATCAAAATACAGCTGGGTTGACTCCACCTTTTCTTATTGCCAGCTATCATTTTGCAGCATTTGCCACTTGTTTATTTTGAACATGTCCGAAGTGTCCCTCTCAAAGAGTCTTCATCATCCAGGCCATGGTTGCCCCAAAGGGGCTTTTCCAAAAGGCAACTGGACTTGAAAACGTTTTGCTTCTCATCCAAGATGTCAACCGCCCCAACCTGATCGATTAGTACAGATTCTTGTATCCATTGTTAATGAAAGTACACTTTATACTAGAGCCAAGTGGTTGCAGTGTAGCAAAGCTGGATCTGAAGTTTTGCATCCAAAGCATCTGGTTAACTTTTCTCTTCTCTCTCTCTCTCCCCCCACCTGCCTTATCTCTAACTATCCAATTACATTCAAACAAATTGTTTTGGTAACAGTCCCTGGCTTGCTGGGCTGGTTAGTGCTGCATTCCATACAGTGGTGATATTCTACCGGTTCGCTATGGTTCTGCCAAGCCGGTAGCGGCAATAAGCTGGGGAGACCAAATGGTTCTCTCCGCTGCTCTGCTATTGCGCCCATCCGCCTGCCTAGGCTCCCACACTCACCTTCATCCTCTGCTTTTGAAGTGCAGCTGCTTTGCGCAGCACAACAGAGTGCTGTGTGGCAGCTGCTGAAGTGACCGGGAGAGTGCAGGCTTGCAGGAGGTGAATTGGAACGCCTCTGCACCTGCACAAAGTGCGTATTTGGTGCATGTGCACACGCAAAGTGTGTGTACGGGTGCAAAGTGTGCCCACCAAGCCACGCCCATCGAACCGGTGGTGAAACTTTTTGAATCCCACCACTGATTTAATGGTGTGACTGTCAGCTCTGAAGCTGGCCTGGCTGAGGCCATCTTGGAGGCTTCAATGTTGCCACAATGGTGCTGAGGGATAGGAAGGGGGGAATAGAAATAGCTGCAATTTTGTAGCCAAAACAAAATAGTTTCCCCTGAGAAGCAAGGACATTCCCACAGCTGGCTGAAAGAGAAGGAGTAAAGTTTCCAAGCAACCACTCAGCGCCTTGATTGGACTGTGGGACTGATTGTTGGGAATGGAAGAATAACTTTTATTTATAATTAGGTGAAAACCACCGGAACCTTCAGAGTCAGTTTTCACCAGCCTGTGACAGTATGATATGTCCAATAAACCTGTTCTTTGGGGAAGCTGCTTGCCTCAGAGTCCTGTTTGCTATGGGAGCATTACTTGGAATGGCTGGCAGCTCTCCCAGGATGGACAGCACAACAAGTAGTTTCAATTCCCTTCATGCTAGCCCCCCAACTCATCCTTCTCCACAGCTCTCTCCTCCCGTTGTGTATGGCAGACAGGCGTGGCTGTTGCAGGATAGAAGTCCTGACCCAAGAATTGAAGAAGCTTCAGTTTTCAAGGAAGCCCAGGTGCCTTTTGGAAAAAGTACCTTGGGGACAAGAGAAGCTCCTTCAGAAGAGCTTCTTCTCAGCTTTTGCTTTGTGGACCAGCTCCATTGAACCTTCCTTCCTATCCTGACTCTCTTTCCATTATGCTGTTTGTGCCTGTAGGTTTCTTCTGGTGGATTCTTCTTTGGAATGCTTTGCAGCTGTGTTTTTTTGGAATTTTGAGCTTGTTTTCCTATCAACTTTCCTTCCCACGAAACCTACTCAGCTTTGTCACGAGGAGTTTGGTTTTCATTTGTCAGTAAAGATTCAGACTTCATTGTTGTTACAAGGATTTTCTGAGTTCTTAAAACACATTCTTGAGAAAATCAGTTGAGAAATGAACACTGGCTGCCCTTCATCTTCAATGAAAACTGGTGCACAGACGGTGTTCAGCTGATGTGCTATCTCATTATCCCCTTTCAGATTTTCTTCAAGTCTTTTGTTCTCCGGGGATTGGCTATTTGCATTTTTCCATGTCTTTTAAAATTTATTTACATAAGTTGTATATGTCCGTAATCCTTTTTGCAACTGTTATTGCCTTCTATTATGCAAATTTGTCTGCTCTGCTCTCATTTGGGCAACCTTGTCCCTTTCTGAAGGGAGGATTCTTCTCCAGTAAGTAGTGTCGCTGCCATTTCTCATTAAGGATGCCAGTAGCCTCTTGAATTTGCTTGTGTCTTTCCCAATGTGATCTGTGCATTGTGGCTGAGCTTTTATTAATCGTGGCATTGGAGGAGATCTTCAAAGATCACAGCTAGAGTACTGCATCCAGTTTTGGCCACCACACTATAAAAAAGATGTTGAGACTCTCGAAAGAGTGCAGAGAAGAGCAACCAGAAGGATTAGGGGACTGGAGGCTAAGACATACGATGAACAGTTGCAGAGCATGGCTAGTCCAGTGAAGAAGAGGCCCAAGGGAGACATGATAACAGTCTTCCAATATTTGAGGGGCTGCCATAGAAAGGAGGGGGTCAACCTATTTTCCAAAGCACCTAAAGGCCACACAAGAAATAATGGATGAAACTGGTCAAGGAAAGATTCAACCTGGAAATAAGGAGAAATTTTCTGGCAGTGAGAACAATCAACAAATGGAACAGCTTGCCTTCTGAAGTTGTGAGAGCTTCATCACTGGAAGCTTTCAGGAAAAGATTCAACTGCCATTTATCAGAAATGACCTACAAAGTCCCTTCCAACTCTGTTAATCTGTTAAAGCTATCCAGACTCTTGATCAAGGCAAGGATCCGAATGAAATCATCCCAAATAGATGGCATCCAGCTTCTGCTGATAGACCTCCATCAGCTGTCTGGGCTTTGTGGCTTCAATAAAACCTAAATGTTTTGGACAGATTTGATCTGGGCCTTCCAGTTTTATCTAATCTCCAATGATTGCCTGTATTTGCTAAAAGTCATTAAAGGGCTGATCTTTCAATTAGCATGTTTGGCTATGCAAAATTCCAGTGCAATGTAGTATACATGAAATGCATACATCTTTTGCCAGCTGCTGATATTGAAAAAGTGGCATCCATCTTTCCATCTGTGGACTGTTCTTTCAAGGGAAAGCATTATTGGGATACTATATTCATTTTTCCCATTTCCTCTGGGCTCCTTCAAAAATCTTTCATTTTACACTGTTGGGAATAAATAGATCCGCCTGTCTTAATATACATGGATAGATAATTGTCCATTTGTTAAGTGAAATACAGCAGAGATTCCTTGCAAGGGATTTATTAGAATGTTGTGATGGTCATCTCTTTTATTCCAGGATGGTTCTAGTTCTTTGCCTCATCACATTTTAATTACAGCAAAGTTGCTCCTCTTTTCTATTGACATTTTGATAGCTCAAGAATGGGCATCTTCATGACATTTTTGAGCCAAATGGCAGCCTCCCTCCCTCCCCCTTCCTGACATTTCTGGATATGGGGTGTTCCTTACTACAGATGCTTGACTGCCCTTGACTGTTCACGCAGAAAGTGGCTGGACTCAGGCCTGCCTCCTTGGCCCAAGTCTGAGATGTTTATTAATGGTGGGGATGTTATTAATTTGCATTTTGTTATATAAATAGCACTTAAGGGATGGTTGAGCAGCTCTAGCAGCTGTTTCTTAAGGAGAACATTGTGTCTTTTTAGAACAGGCTTGGACCGAGACGACAAGCAGAGTTTCCCTCTCTGTCACTGCTTCCCGACATCCTAAGTGGGATGGATGCTGCACAGATAACATGGCCAGATTAAGTCTGTGGGAAGATTCTTTTTTCGGTCCTTGTGAAGTGATTTTTTTTAAATTGGACCAGAGACCTCTGGGTGACTCAGAGGAGCAGCAAAAGACAATTTTGTTTTAAAAGATTCTGAGTTAAAAATAAAAACTGAAAAGAAATGAATATATAAAGATCTGCCAGCACTGGAGTGCGGGATAATTGGAGAGTCAATTACCATGGTACTGAATACACACAAACACAGCACAGAAAATAATGATTCTCCAGCCTGGTGGGTATTTATTTTTTCTGCAAATAAGCCATGTTGTATGTAATTGTTCTGGAGGACTTAAATGTGCTTCACCTGTGGCAGGACCAGAGGTGGCCTTCAGCAGGTTCGGACCAGTTCTGGAGAACCAGTTGCAGAAATTTTGAGTCGTTTGGAGAACCAGCAAATCCCACCTCTGACTGGAGATTTTACAGTCTCCTTCCCCTGCCATGCCCACCAAGCCACGCCAACAGAATCGGTAGTAAAAAAATTTGAATCCCACCACTGGGCAGGACCTGTCACCACAAATTGAGCCCATTGAGTTTTCCTGCATGTAGATACACGAGAAAATAGATATTGTTGCCCTTTTCACCATTTAGGGTCTTTTTTTCCTTTCTGTTTTAGTACGGGATGCTAAAAATCTTGTTCCGATGGATCCCAATGGCTTGTCAGACCCATATGTGAAGCTCAAACTCATACCTGACCCAAAAAGTGAGAGCAAACAGAAGACTAAAACCATCAAATGTTCTCTGAACCCTGAGTGGAATGAAACCTTCAAATTGTGAGTATTGCTAGATGCAACATTTGAAGGTTGGGTGTTGGGTGATTCCTGGGGACCCAGAGCTGTGGTGGCCCAGTGGTTCGAAAGCAGCACAGTATGGCAGGCTAATTCTGCCAACTGCCAGGAGCTCGATCCTGACTGGCTCAAGGTTAACTCAGCCTTCCATCCTCCCGAGGTGGGTAAAATGAGGACCCAGATTGTTGGGGGCAAGAGGCTGACTCTCTACTCAGAGAGAGACTGCTCAGAGATAGCTGTAAAGCACTATGAAGTTGATAACTATATCTTAAAACAGGAAGTCAAGAAAGGTCAATTGCTGCACAAACATCTCCAGTTATCCCTTCCTCCAGATCCCCCACTGTAGCAATAGCAATAACATTTTGACTTATATACTGCTTCACGGTGCTTTACAGCTCTCTCTAAGTGGTTTACAGAGTCAGCCTCTTGCCCCCAACAATCTGGGTCCTTATTTTACTGACTCGGAAGGATGAAAGGATGAGTCAACATCGAGTCTGGTGAGATTTGAAGTGCCAAATTTGTCAAGATCTTGAGATTTAATAGCTGATCAGCTGTTGTAAGGCTGATGCAATGAAGATGAATCAGCATGGTTATTGCCACTTTAAGACTGAGGATGGGTCCCATAGGGTTTTACCACTTTAAGAAGCTATCTATATACAGGAGGCCATGAGAGGGCGTACCTCTCTCTCCTTGTGTTCTATCTCCATTGTGGTTCTCGGTGCAGAGTAATGAAGACTGATTGCTTGCCAGGTATTTGCCTACCATGTATATGTATGTACTGTATATAGCTGTCTTGTATATAAACCACTGTTAAAAGACAATGCCTCTGTGTGTGCTGTCTTTTGCTCCTGGGTTGTCTCACAATAATAGTCATGCTGCAAACATTCTGACAAAATTGCAGGCAGCCAACAGTCAGCAGAAGTAGCCTGCAGTACTGTGACACTGTGGCTCATGCATGGTTTCATTGTGGTTTCACGGTGTAAGTAACCAGAAAGAGACTATGACTAGGCAGGACCCAGGTAGAAAAACCCATATTCACATGCCAGGTGAAGGAAAAAACTTGTCCAGTTGCAGATCTTGGACAGTTTTGACTCCAAAAACATTGGAGGCTTTTAAGAAGAGATCGGACAACCACTTGTCTGAAATGGTATATCGGCTTTCCTTCTTGAGCAGGGGGTTGGACTAGAAGACCTCCAAGATCCCTTTCAACTCTGTTATTCTGTTGTTCACAACATAGACAAGAGTAACCCAAATGGAACTACAAATGGAGGAGGCTTCCTAGAAGTTCTGCTCCCTGCCTTAATTTCCTGGCAATCTTTTCAGCTTTTTCCCTCAGCATGGGGCCTGCTGCAGCATAGCATTGGTGGGGGTGGAACCCATTCCCAAATCTCTCTCTGTGCCAATGCTGCCTCTCTGCAAAGAGGCACAGTGCTGGCAAGGAAGGGAGCCATGCTGAACTTCAAGCTGTCAGGGTGTCCGAGGAGAGAGATCTACTGCCACACAGGAAAGTAGAACTAGATTTAACATGTCCCTCCATCATTCCATTCTCCATCTTCTTTCTGTTTTTTGTTGCTTAAATTTCTGGGATTTTCAGGGATCTCCATCTCACATCCGTCCCTGGTTAATTTATTATAGTTTGCAGGCTCAGATGCGTCAAGGCAGGATTTTAACTACCTGCAATTTCCTAGAATTAATGAAGTGGGGGGGGGAGTTGCATTTTAATAGAGAAGAATAAAGAAGTGGGATTTTCCCCCTCTCTCCTGTACCAGTCAGTGTAATTCGGAAAAATATACTATAACCCTGTGGCATCAGAAACTGACATTTTTTAACATTTTCATTTGTTTGACTAGGGGTCTCCCAGCTTGGAAGCTTTAAGATTTGTGGACTTCAACTCCCAGATTTCCTCAGCCAACAAAGCTATCTGGGGGATTCTGGGAATGGAAGTCTACAAGTCTTAAAGTTGCTGAGTTTTGAGGTCCCTAGTTTAGAATGTCAGCATTAAGGGCACAGGCTACTCTTGAAGACCACCACTTCTCAATGATGGGTGATCATGAGTGAAATGCATGGAAGCTTGTGAAAGCAGCCCCTTCCCCAGAAAATAGTATCTTAATATCTGTTCTCTCCCCTTCTCTCCCTGTTTTTTCCAGCCAGTTGAAAGAGTCTGACAAGGGCAGGCGACTGTCGGTGGAGATCTGGGACTGGGATCTGACCAGCAGAAATGACTTTATGGGATCTCTGTCCTTTGGCATTTCAGAGCTGCAGAAAGCTGGAGTGGATGGCTGGTACGATGCCTTTCTCTCTTGGGCCGTCGGTGGCTCTCTGGTTAAATAAAAACAGGGATGAGAAAAGAAATGAGGAAAGCTGAAGGGGGTTGTTTGTGTCAACTCATAAAATATTTCTATGGTTTTTTTGAAGTTGCCAACAGAAAGGGAGGGGGGAGCAGTGTGGCAGCTTGGAAACAGAAAGTGCATTCCATAAATAGTTTTCAAAGATAGTAACTAGGTGACTGAAATTCTAACTGGAGAACATAATTGATGACTCTTGGCTATGGATGTGTCCCATTAGAGAATATGAATTAGGATACACCCAGGAGGTGGGGGGGGACCAGGGTCAAGGGTGACAATTAATTATGTGCCTCAGAGTCGGCTGCACCCAGGCAGTGCTGGACATGTTAACTCCCAATAAATCTTTTTGAAGTTCTTGAAGTTTGGCTTGAGACTCATGATTTAAATGGGGTGACTGCTGGAATCCTGACAACTAGCCAACTCTGAGACACATAATTCATTTGGAGCTCTTTGGGGAACCCTGCTGGAGTTGGGTGGCCAATAAATAAAATACATTCATGAAATATGTTAGAAATTGCTGCCATTATGGTGGAAAAATCTAATCTACTTGTGCAGAACATCTTGCAGTTGCTTTTTGATGTAAGATGGTCGGAGGATGGAAGGAAAAATACTAATAGTTGAGACTGGATGGTGGGGAAGAGGGAAGGATCACATTTCTTTGCAATCTTCTGGACGTTTGCACTCTCTCTGAGAGCCGTTGAGGCCCCTTGGGGGTTTATCTGTGCCCCCAGGGTCACCTGAATCAGAGTGCAAATGGGTATGACATTTTCTTGGAACAAAGTCCACATTCTGGATAGAGAAGACCATTCGTTTGAAGGAGGGGTAAAAAAAGGCCAAAATTGAGCAGCCCACCCTCAACAAAGGGGGAGGAATAAGACACCACCTATCTCCTGTCTACAACATAGTCCTTTCAGCAAAAAGGTTCCATACTCAGTTGCACTCTGATACAGGTGAGCCTGAGGGCACAGATAAATCCCCCAAGTAGCCTCAAGAGCTCTCAAGGATAATACTAATGACCAGATGACTGCAAAGAAATGTGATCCTTCTATACTCCCCCATCCTTTCTTGTTCTTCCTCAAGGAAAAAAACAGTCCAGTTGCCTTTTGAAAAAGCACCTTTGAGACAGGTATCTTTAAACATATATATTTACGAATACGATCGAGACAGGTATCTTGAAAGCCTCACAGAGATTCTCTCCGCTACTCTTATACCAAGAAAATCAAAGCAGAGCAATCTTAACATTCTTTCTGACTCACTCATCCCTTCCATCCCTGAGCTGGTGTATCTACCTTCGTCATGGGCATTTCCATGTTCCTCTGTGGCTCTGTAACCATTAGGAATCACTGTTCTGATTTCTGAATTCTTAGGACAACTTACAGAAAGCATGTATTTTTTTTTTACCAGTGTAAAAAACACACAATATTGTAATTTGGATGAAGAGCCATAAATATCTCTTCTGGAAAATTTGAAAGGGTGACAATCCTTTAGATTTATCTTTCAATCTGTACATCTGTGTAAGATTTATAAATCTTTTAGGTCAGGATAGGTGATAGTTCATCTGGATGATTTGTTCATTTATTCTGAGGATCCAACATGGAAAAGAATTGATCTATGCTTGATCAGTTCCACCCACGCAGCCTTCATGCTAAGCTGGATAAATTTGTTTCAATTTGCCTTGCATCTCCCCAGTTTAATTACACTGGGAAATAAACATTTTATTCCTCTCCTGATGAAGCTCAATGTTCAAAGATGTCCGAAAGAATCAAAAATAATTAAAAGGGAGAAATATATGATACTACATTTCTAAGAAGAAAAAAGAAAGCAAAGATTTTTTGGGGGGGACAGAACTCAGGAGGAACAATCAGTAATGGTGATATGAAGATTTTATAAGATAAGGAAGGCAATGAAACTGTTCCTCCGTCTTTACTAAAATTCTGGCTGAGTTGGAAAAAAAATATAATTTTTTAATATAATTACATAAGTACAAGAAGAAATTCCTAAGTTGACATTTTTCAGAATAACAGAGTTTGTAGGAACATTGGAGGTCATCTAGTCCAACCCACTGTTCAAACAGGAAACTTTGTGCCGTTCCAAACAAATGGCTACCCAGTCTCATCTTAAAAGCCTCCAATGATGGAGCACCTACTTCTGGAGGCAAATCATTCCACTGGTTGACTGTTCCAACTGTCAGGAGATTTCTCCTTAGTTTGAGGTTGGAGCTCTCCACTGCTTCTTGTCCTGCCTTCAGGTGTTTCTGATCATGCAAATGAAGGAATTTGAAAGGAATTCAAATTTAATTCAGGCAGCTAAAAGAGGGTTTCAAGGCTAATATGGCAGAGTTATATGTATGGAAGATGAGTTTTGCTATGGCAACATTGGGATTAAAATGTTAAAGAATTGCATAAAGAATAGGATAAATAAGCTGTTGGAGTAAACCGACACAATTATTTATTCTCAGAATCCTCCGGATACAGAAAATATGTTCCAGATATGATTATCCAGGTGCTAGAAATTCCTGAGTAATAAAAAAATTGAGCAATAATAAATTCTTACTTCCTGGTTTTTAAAAATGTATTATGCAGAAGGCTAGGACAATGAAAGGATACTCTGCAAAGTCCACATTCATCAAGAAATGCCGACTGAAAAGTCTTCAAGAAAGAAGTTAATTGAAACACTTGAATGGATCCCTTAGAAAATTTACCGCTGAACATTCCCCTCTGATTTGATTTTTAATTTAAAGGTGAAGAAAAAATTACATCTACTGTACATTGAATGAGATGAAGCTGATATATTTTGAACTAACAAACCAAGCACGGCAAGAGATCTCAACTAGAAAGGAGGATCAACTCAGGAGGAAAGGAATTCCAATAAAAAGGAATAAATACTTAAGGCTAGGTCACATCGGCCGACGCATGCAAAACGTATGTAAAAAGGACACAGCGGACGAGAAAATGTTCCATCCGTTGTTATCCGCTCTCAAAAGTGCCC
>BHFT01011479.1:0-33107 GCA_004320025.1 Laticauda laticaudata
GGCCTTAAAGTGCAGCAAATATCCATTATGTTAGTCAAGGAAAGATTTGGATGCTACTGAAAATGTACCATCAGGTGCCCAATAAGATGAAAAATAAAGATAAAGAAAACAAAATATGACAAGATGTAATTCACATATTTCCAACTCTGTTTCTTCTTCATGCAAACTTTGAGAGGTAGAATCTTATCCAAACATTTCATCAGCTGCCTGTAGAAATTATAGATGTATTATTGGTTTTTTTTAATGTCTGAAATGCATTTTCTCCATTTTCATTAAAGTGGGCTCAAATTATTACATGTGACTGTGCTGTGTGACTTGCAGCAAAACCAAAAGGTTTTAGAAACATTTTTTTTTAATTTAAAGAAAAGCACAGCAAAAGTTTGCATTCAATTAGCTGAAGACTATTTGCTTCTCAAAGCTAAACTGTTCTGTTTTGCTGAGCTGGGTCATCAGTGGAAGATTGCAACATCCATCTTGCAGCTCCTTGAGTCAGGGCCCTTAATTAATGACCTGGGTATCTGCTTTATATTTTAAAAAGATAAAATCTAATTGTGATTCAAATTAGACTGTCTAATGAACGTGACAACAAAGCAATCAATCAAAAAATATAGGTAAAGAATAGTGACTATATTAAATAAACCTTTTGTTCATTTTGCATAAGTATCTAAAACAAATTGTCACTTGCTATATTGATGCATTCTTTAATGGAATTTCAGTCATTTCAATTAGTGCATCTCTCAAACATTGAACAAGCCTTATGTGCAAGTCTATAAAAAGAAAAGAAAATACAAAGAACATAACTCAGGAAAATAAACATAGTGGCATTAATGGAAATGTGTTTGTATTCTAAAATTGACCTTATTGAAATCAGAGGGATATACAACACAATTCTGTGCATTATACCAAAATAATTCCTGTCCAGTTCAATTATCTCTATTTACAATAGATGGTATAAAAGATCCTTAAAATACTTACCTTTCCTTGCAGGATAGTATAATAGCTAAAACTGATTTCTTTTCCTTGGTATTTTTTTCTTTTTAAAACTAGCTGGAATTTAAGTGACATTTATTCCATCATCCTTAGGTAATTTTACATTACAATGTTTCATACCATATTTAAAGTTCAAGAAAAATCTTCTGGAGTTCTTTTAATGTTTAAGAGAGAGTGGTAGTCTTTGCTCTGTGAATTTTTCACCCTTCCCTGAAAGTAAAATGCAATGAGTGATATTATGTAAAATATCAATTTCACATGCAAAGCTTTTACACATATTTTAATCATAGCCTTGAAGGAGGATGAAAAATGAATTCATTTAAATAATCTATGTATTATTTAAAGTACTGTACAAATGAAAACATAAATAAAAATATGGGAAGAAAAAATGCAATAACATAAGGAAAACTTTTTTTAAAATACAAAACTTGGGGACCAGGTGAAATCAAAAGTAAATTTCCAGTAAAGGATATTGAACATTTTTCTTGGTGCTTGAAGGATAATGATGCTGGCACTCTCCATGCATGTCTGAGAAGAGTTTGGGCACAACCAATGAAAAAGCCATTTTAATGAAAACTGTCCAATTAATCTTATAAGTCAGATAAAAAGAAAAAAAGGACTCTTTAAAACAAGTAGACCAGTTTTATATATACCTTTAAATTTTCCAAGTAGTTATAGGCAAAGAATTAGAGTTATACATATACATCATGATATTTGAGTGGTTATTCACAATCTACTTGCCACATCAATATTCCTCGAACGTTCTTGTTCTACATGGACAATCATAGAGTTTTGTAACTGAAAAGACTAGAGAGTCTAAAATTGTGCAGGCAAGCAACAATCCATGCCTTACTTGGATTCTTAAAATGTCTGGCTACTTGCACAATTCTGTCTGGGCAGTACTTAAAAAGCAAATGAAAAGAAATTGTTCCAAACATCAACAAATCATTAAAATTTTCACATGGGGGCAATTTCAAAAAAAGGATGCTATTGCTTTAATGAGTCAATTCATTAAAGTAGTCATATATTAAATGCATATTATTAAAGAAACTGTAAACATATGTGAAAGCCTAAAAAATAAATACATTGCTACTTTAAAGAAGTATGCGGATGTGTTCTAGACCAGGGGTCGCCAACCTTTTGGACTTCAGAGACCACCAAACTCATTATTTTAAATCCCGCGGACCATTAATGTGAATTTTGACTGATGTGGATTGCTGACATTAGTGGGAGGGAGAGGGAGAGAGAGAGAAACATCTAACATCTCATCTAACCTGAGAGGGCTAGTGATGTTTTCTCTGTCTCTCTTTGTATCTGTCTCTCTGTCTCTGTCTCTGTCTCTGTCTCTCTCTGTCTCTGTCTCTGTCTCTCTCTCTGTCTCTCTCTCTCTCTCTCTCTCACACACACACACACA
The DNA here is from genome assembly GCA_004320025.1 of Laticauda laticaudata. Lineage (NCBI taxonomy): Eukaryota > Metazoa > Chordata > Lepidosauria > Squamata > Elapidae > Laticauda > Laticauda laticaudata. The sequence goes on from BHFT01011479.1 coordinate 2,405, forward strand.
TACATAGATCCCTCACATCCCTACACCCCCTCCAAGGCAGCCACATTTCTAGCCTACTTTTGAGCTCCGTTCTCAGAGGAAGGGGGGGAAGAGAGATCCAATCTAACCTCAAGGGCTGGTGATTTTCTTTTTCTTTCTCTCTCTCTCCTCCATCCCCTCCAAGGCAGCCACATTCCTAGCCTGCTTTTGAGCTCAATTCTTAGGCTTCATGCAAGGAAAGCAGCAGAAGCAGCAGAAGCCTTGCTTTCCCTACCTCAAACTCGGTCATAAATGAGTCTTTGCCAGTGCAGCCTCTTGGAGCAGGATACATTGCAAGGTCCCAAAGACTTATTTCTGGTGAAGTTTGGGGGAGAGAAAGACTTTTACTGCTTTCCTTGCCTGCAGCCAAAAGTGGAAGAAGAAAGAAGTGGAAGAAGCAACCTGGTGGCCAGGCAAGTTCTCCCCTTCGCCCTTTCCTCCCTCCCCTCACTACCTCATGTTGTTCCTAATGCAAGCGACACAAGCCTTGTGTTCCCGCAGGCCATGTGGGCAGTGCAGCCTTGTGTTCCTGCACAGCCTGGTTTAATTGCTTTGGGGGGGGGGTGCTCTGGGAGTGACATTTCTCTGCGGACTACCAAAATTTTCTTGTGGACCACCAGTGGGCCATGGCTTACCAGTTGGCAACCACTGTTCCAGACCACCTCCTCAAATAATTTTCAAAGGATGCAGAGCCCTTCTATTTATGACTTTTTTTTTTAAATACAGGAACCACAAGAATTCTTATTTTGGCTTTTATTCTTTTGAGGCAAATGGTGGGATGGAACAGTGCTTTTGAAGGAGATCAGAAAACCACTAAGGTTATTGCCCAGTGCTATTTGCCAGTTCAATTTTGAACTTTAAATAGACATATAATGATGGTCCTTCACTAAGTTTCAATTATTTGTTGATGATAAGGAATGGATACTATAAAATAATAAGAGAAATTGTGCCCAAAGACCAACATTCTTTAAGAGAAAATATTATACAATAGCTGCAACATTCAACAATGTCACTGTTGAGCACAGCTATAAATAATCATAGAAAGGAATAGGTCACTATTGATTCTTTTTGGAAGGAAGCAATTACTATTTCCCAAACAGTAGTTATTATAAGTTTTGGTAATAATTATCTATAAAATAGAGCCGTAGGAATACAAGCTTTGAATCAACATTAGCAAGAAGGAAAAAGTGTGAGTCAGGTAACAGACAGTATATAGAACACTGATTCATTAGTTTATAGCAAGATTCATCGCTGTTGTATTTAGGTGCTTTTCAAAAATTGCAAGAAATGACAGCTATCCATGTATATGTTGACTTTTCTGAAAAAATAGAAATGAAACTTATTTTTAAAAAACTGCTGTGAACCCTTTATGATTTTAAACATGTTTTATTAGTATGTATTGTCTTTATATGCCAGGTTGGAGAGTTTGTGCATGTTTGATTATTTGAGAAGTTCTTAGAACCATCTTCCTCAAACTGATGCCCGCCTATTGGTTGTATATTTGCGAAGATGCCATTACAATATATACCATCCAAAAATTAAAGAAAATGACTTTACAACAAAATTGTTCATGTTATTATGTACTTTCCACATACATACCTAGTAATTTGCCTAAAGCTGGAGACAAATATCATTTGTGAGATCCCTGGTACATTAGCATTCTTACCTATCATCTCCAATATAGATGTTGGAATTGAATTTGATTAAAATACTTCCCTATTTCCAAGATTTCATTGATGCTTGAAAAATAACTTCCACTAGCACCAGCTTGGAACTTTCTATCTAGGCTTTAGCAGACATTTTTATGGAATTAAACCTGTCAATCCGTGCACTGCAAGCACGGGTGTGATTGCTAATTGTAACACTAAACTGGAAGCTTTTAAAATCATGGTTTATTGAACACACAATATTGAATAAGTTTAGAGATAACCACATGCTGTAATGACTGAGTTTACACTTCATAAACCAAAAATAATCCACATGATGTTTAGTTTAGCTCTGGGAAGTAAGTTATGCTGATAGTAATAGGATTGTGCAGTGATCCACATTAGTGGGGAGAAGGGGCTCCAGGCCATGCATAGGCATGCATAGGGTGCCTATCAGCATTAACTTACATAAATGCCCTTGTTTGGATCATGCACAAGTCCAAAAAAAGACACAGCTACAGAGTGAGAGCCCCAGTAATAAAATGGATCCATGCATCTCTTTTCATCCCAGATTACTGCCGATTTCTAATAGAGAGACATTTGGCCAGGACTCCATGCATTTGTTTCCAGCTTGCTTAGATGTTTTGACTCAGTATTCTATCCTCTACATCATACAGAATAGGTTTGTGAATTTGAAAACTATTATATATGCATTTTTATTTTAGTTATTAAAATATGTTTTGTCTTGCCCCTATTTGCATGTCATCTAGTGACATGATTCACAACTGTTTCCTGGTTCTCAATATTCTTTTCACGCTAATAAGTGTTGATACAGTAACAAACAAAATGCACCATGGCTTTGGAACAAATAATCAACATAAAAAAAATCACTTTGCTGACAAGAAAAGAGATATGGGCAATATTAGTATTTCAAATCCTTCAGGCAAGGATGTGAAGATTAGGATCTAAAAGAGATTTGATCGCCATCATCTCAACAACAGGATTTTGACAGCTGGAATAAATAACTTCTTGAGAGCAACTTGTTAAACTGGGTTAAAAAAAGGATGTGTAATGATACTGCCCTCTCCAGTTTCTTCTCCCAATCATATTATAGTTTATTACTCAGTTGAACTATATAGCTGTGATTCAGTTTGCAGTTAACTAAAGGAGGAAGTCACACAACATAAAGAACTCATATGTCCTAGCAGGTTTTTGGCAGAAACTGAAGATGCAAAAGGGAAAAAAATGGTATAAGAGGGGAAGCTGCTTTATATCATTATCCAGTATTGTTCCCTCCCCTCAAGTAGTTCCGATTTCCCATGGTCTTCCATCTAATCTGGTCCTTTAAGTCTTGGTCCTGAAGAGCCTGCAGGAATTAAATTTGGGACAGAAGGAGAATGTTTTAATATCACTATAAAAATGTAAGAACCTTGCAGAATCATATACTGGCTTTCAATATATTTGAGGTTTAACAATCTCCTTTTTTCAGATAGACTAAAAAAAAACACATTAGCATGAAACCCAGGGAAATTACTACTGATCAGGGCTGATAATACTGTTAGAATTTAGATTTTGCAGTTGTGAATGAAAAATAGGAGGACTAGCTAGATGGCAGCAAAGATTAAGGTTTTTTTGTTTGTTTTCTTTGATGCCATCTAGTGGCAGACTGAATTCTTGCTGCCCAGATCTAATAGGCTTGTATATCATAATAAGAGAAACAAATATTCTAGTGTGGTATAAGGCAGCTTCCTCTTTCTTGGGACCAATATGAACTTTTGATAAGTTGCCATTATGTTTGCCAATTGAAGAAAGAGGGTACAATGTAGGAACAGTTTTGAAGGAGAAATTAGAGGATCACTTCAGTGAATGTATTCCCAGCTGGAGCCATACTCTGTTGTAATTATGGAGGAGATAGTAAGAATACCAAGAGACCATGGTGAGAAAATGTATTAAAATTAGACCATTCACAATTGCTCGTTTTTCAGCAGCCTGGCTTGGTGTGCTTGATTGGGATTTCTAAACAGCATGAGCTGAATCCAGTCATTAAAAAAAAATTTTTTTTGAAATGCTTCTTATACTTCATTTGGGTGTTTTGTGTGTGTGTGTGTGTGAGTGTATGTATGTGTGTGTGTTAATGTATTCTTCCTCCCAATAACTGTTGACAGATCTAGCCCTGTAACCATCTGGCTCATGAAGTAATGAGATCAAATGAAATGAAAGGGGGGGGAATTAATGTTTTTCCTAATCTATTAATAACTGAAAAGTGTTGATTTTGGTGACAGCCTGATACTTGATTGTAAAGCACATTGGTTAATTAGAAGAATCATAATGAAGGTTATATGAAAATGTGTATGTCCCCCCAGAAATAAAATAAGCAGTTCTCACAGGCAGAAAAAAAGATCACCAAGAATTTAAATATGAATAGAAATACTTAAGATAACATGCTGTTCACCCCCTTTGTTGTTAATTTGCTCAGAAAAAGAAACCTTTGTATTATTATAAGTTGTTTAAATTATCTTATGAATCAAGAATTTACGAGTGTATTTCTTTCTTTCCTTCACATTCCCTCTCAACTTTCTCTGTCTTTACAATCTTGACAGCTTACTCATGTCTGAGGTGTTGCTTGGTGATAAAGTCAAATTGGAGTCCTGACCTAAAACAGATCCTAATACTTTTCTTTTGGCTGTAATCATTCTGGAGGTGGGGGAATTCAATGCCTAGCCCACACAGATCTATTACTAGCAAGATGTTGCTCATTTTGAGTACGTCAGACACGAAGCATGACTCTATAAGAAGATACAAGTGTTTGCTCTTTGTAGTAGAAATATTTTCCTGATTCATTCTGGACTCATATTTTGGGAGCTAATTTCACACTATGTCCTAAATCATTGGGTGCTTTATGGCAGCCAATCTATGGCTTGTTGTGTAACATTTTCTGGCTTCCTTTACAAATTATAGATCAGAAAACCACAGGTTAGTATTATAGATGATTTATGACTCTGAATCATCTTGATGAGGCCAAGAATTAGAAAGTACATGATTGTTTTAGAAGCACTTACAAGGACACACAAGTTAGGTACTAAAACAGGTGTGTGCTAAGTGACCTATGACACATTTCATACAGGATCCAGTAGTAAATCCTTCCCAAGAAATTCAATTCTGAACCAGTAGCTAATGTGAGAAGCTTCAAGGACATATTTTGGCTACATAAGTTACTCAACTTTTACCTGATGCATGCACAGAAGATTATCATTCCAGGGGAGGGCAATTAATTTTTCCAAGGGACCAAATAAGAAATGGGAAATGATCCCATTGAAAATTCTACTCAATATTAATTTTATTCTTTATATGAAGTAGTAAATTACAATGTATTCTTTTGAGTAGCTGTTTCTGGTAAGAATAAAGTAAAGATCAAGGTTCCCCTCACACATATGTGCTAGTTGTTTCCGGCTCTAGGGGTGGTGATCATCTCCATTACAAAGCTGAAGAGCCAGCACTGTCTGAAGACATCTCTGTGGTCATGTGGCTGACATGACTAAATGCTGAAGGCACATACCTTCCCACCAGAGTGGTCCCTATTTTTCTACTTGTATTTTTTTTGAAGTGCTTTTGAAGTGCTAGGTTGGACAAGTAACAGCTTACTCCATTATGTGGTGCTAGGGATTCAAACTGCTGAAACGCCGACCTTTCTGATTGACAAACTCAGCATCTTAGCCACTTAGCCATTGCGTCCTTTTGGTAAGAATATGTTAGGTCTTATTTACATTTGATTTCTAATTTCGAACAAGCCTCACATAGGCCTCATAGGGACAGCCAAAGGGCCAGATTTGGCCCTGGGAGCCATAACATACCTAGGTCTGTTGTAAAAGCATAGGAATCAAACTATTTATTCCTTTGTACATCAAAGTCAGGATTTAAATCCTTGGTCCCTTCTCTTCCTTTTTCACATCAACCAATTCTTAGTCACACTTTTCCTAGCTTTGAAGGTTGACATCTGCTCTGTATTTACACAATGATTCCAGCTGGTGTCATTTCCCACCTCGCAAATTTCAGCCCTTAGACTTATTAAGCGAAACACAATCTGGCTATAGATTTGATACTAAGTCTGGATAAGACATGAGGCTATTTTAAACTAAACTATTGAAACCTATATTCCAAAGGGATTTGGTTTCATCTGACTATGCACTTGATCTATATGGTATGTTTTCAGTGTAAATTATGATACCTATCACACACTCAACTTACTCATTTATTTCTTTAAATTAAAATCCAATCAACTTTAAGCATACAAAACTAATGAAAATATGAAACATCTAAAAACATTGAAGTCAGATTAAAGTAATCTAATAGCAAAAACAACAAAACAAAACAAGGGTAATTGAACCAATAGTAAATATCCACCCAACACAAACTGGGACCAATCTCAGATTTTCAAAACTATCAGAACTCAAGGTGAGAGGGCAGAATCCTTATCTTTGGGGAAGCTGTTCCAGCATGTTTTATCATAAAGCTTTGGATGCTTGGTTTGGATTAATGTATTTTATTAATCAGGCATTATAGTTTGTATACTATGAGGTAGATGTTTGCTTAATGTATAAGTAGTAGATGTATACTATGAGGTAGATGGTTTAAATATTTTACAAACTACAATCAGCCTGCTAATACAGTTGTTTCATAAGAATATGTCTTGCTTGTGAAAAGTTTCTGCCATCTATATTAAATTACTGGAATTACATTCAGTTTCATGTTAAGGATGAGTTGGTGGCTAATGCTAGATCTTTTTTAAAATCTTCTGAAAATCTGAAAATTTTCATAATTTTAGAATAGATTTTTGAATATGTCCAGTCATTAGAAAAATGTAGACAGTTTCTGCTTAATGCCAATGGTGTTCCATCTGTTCTTATGACTTGAAGTTCATACAAATTAAATCAGTTTATAGTGAAGCAGAGAAACTACTTCTCAGCGGTCTCTGAACTTCTGAGCAGTTATTCACAAAGCAAACGGTACTCACATTCTGATGCAGTCATGTTTCTGCTTTATGTTGGGAACTCAGAATTAATAGCAGTAAGAACAGAACGTCCATGAAAAGCCAGTGCTGAGAACTAGCTTCTCTCAGTGCTTTAAATACCTCTTCTGTAATCCATTAGGTTATCCAGAATCTGCCCTTAGTGGTTAAAGCCACCCCCTCCTAATATCTGCCCATCATTCTGCCTCTCTCATCACACCTCCACTTCTCTGTCACCTCCGTGCTCCCCTGCACATTCCAACCCCGCATTCTTTGCAGCCACCTCCATTAGTTCAGCTTGGCTGAGTGTATGCTGGACATATTGTGCATCTGCTACAGCAATCTCTGCAGCCACCACTTCATTTCACAGTAGCTCCGATGGATTCCGTGCCAGATCAATGAGCACTGGATAGCCAGGTAATTGGTGCTTAGTCCCAGTCTTCTGGGCAGCTGCAGCCTGCCATCGGTAATCCCTTGCACCCCAACGATGTGTCAGGGTCCAAATGGTTTGGAAAATACCTGGAGACCAATATGTGGCCCCCTCTATCAGGGATCTGTCTGGAAGACAAAAGGGACCAAAATGAGATATATAACAAAGACATTCTCCTCTCCCACCCACCTTAGTAGAATATGTCTTATGGAAACAGTGTTGTAATTGTGGAGCTGCCATATGTTCGTGATCCACCCAGGATGCTTCATCAACAGGATACCCTTTCCACTTAACTAGGTATTGAAGCTTGCCCCTCTATTGGTGAGTATCAAGGATATCGTCTACCTCATAATGGTCATCCTGCACAGGCTATGGGGTATCTACTTCTAGGTTCATCCCAGTAGCTGGCTTCAACAAACTACTATGGAACACCAGGTGGACTCATTTAAATCATGAGGGTAATCATAATTGGACAGTCACTGGATTTATTACTCGTACTGTTGGGAAAGGACTGAAATATTTAGGGCCCAATTTTTTACAGGGCAACCCCATGTTCAAATACTTAGTTGATAGATATACATGGTCTCCAATGTTGAATGGTGTCTGATATGTCCATTTTTTATTGGTCTGTTTTTTGTGTGCTTCAGCAGCTTCATTTAATGCCTCTTGTATGTACACCTTTCCAAGTGCTGGGTATTCTTGTAGCCCAGGTTGCTGCTGTAGTGGGATCCTAGGATATTTGGGACCATTCTGGGATGGGCACAAATTCCAGTCCATGTATTACCTGGAAGTGGTATATCCTGTGCTTTTATGCACCGTATTGTTGTAAACCACTTCAGCATATGGTATGAGTTCTATCTAGTCTGCTGATATATCATGTAACAATGTAAATATCACTCAAAGGCTGCATTTGTGTATTCTGTCACACCATTTGTACTGGGGTGATACACTGTAGTCAATCCTTGTGTGGATCCAATCAACCATAGGAATTCACACTAGAACCGAGCAGTAAACTGTACCCCTCTATCTGAAATAATACAATGTGATACACCATGTAGTCTATACATGTTTGATAAACATATTCGATAGCTTCTTAGCCGAGAGTAACCCTTTACATGGAATAAAGCGTGCCTGTTTAGAAAATAAATCTATCACTGTCCAAATAACAGTATATCCATGGCTAAATGGTAAGTCTACTATGAAGTCCATGGCAATATCCTGCCATGGTTGATTAGGATCAGTGACAGACTGTAGTAAGCCAAAAGGTTTTCCGGGATGGAATTAGTGTGATAGCACACACTGGACACTGTTTTGTATGGAATTCTATATTATGTCTCATATACGGCCACTAGAACTGCCATTTTGCTAAGTGCAAAGAACCCATAATGTCCGGCCTGTTTGGCATTATGACATCATTTTAGTACTAGAGGCCTGATGCTGGTACATACATTTTATCCCCTCTCCAGGCTATTCCATCTTGCATTTCACATTGGGTTTTGTGTTCCAGTAGCCATTGGTCATGGGCTACCAATGTCTGGTAAATCCACTATTGTAATATCAGTTCTTAGGGACTGTACAACATCTGGCTGTGGTATTATCAGCTGTATTACATTCTCTCATTAACCTTTATATTGTGGCAGGTGTGATAACACATCTGCTAGGAAGTTCCTGCCTGCCAGAACATATTTCAATTTGAAGTTAAACTGCCCGAAATACAATGCCCAATAAACTTGTTTGGGCAACAGTCTCCTGGGTTATTATAATGCTTCCATGTTCTTATGGTCTGTCCATATTTCAAATGGGGCCTGCACACCTTCTAACAGGTGCCACCAGGTGACTAACAGACTGCAAAGATCTCCTCCCAAATCACCCAGTATCTTTCTGTCAGGCTTAATTTTCTGGAAATGTAGGCACAAGGTTATAGTATCCCTTGAACATTCCATTGCAATAAAACTGCTCACAGCCATATCACCTGTGTCTGCCTTTATTAGAAATGGCCATGCAGGTCTGGATGTTTCAATATAGTTTCATTGGCAAACAAATGTTTTAACCTTGACCTGATTCAATCCACTCCAGGTGTTGGTTCAGTTTTGGTTTGGTTATTCCAAGATGTTTCATCCTCAACAAATTTGTTAAGGGTAAAGCAATGGATGCAAATGAGGGAATGAACTGCCAATAAAAATTGGCAAAGCCTAGAAAATTTTGCAGTTGTTTTCGTGTTGTAGGCAACTGCTGGTCCAAAATGGTCTGTATCTTATATGGGTCCATCTCAACACCATCGCCTGAAATTCGATAACCCAAATAGTCCAGTCTTGTACGATGAAATTTGCACTTCAACAATTTGACATATAATTTAGCATCCAGCAACTTTTGGAGTTCAGTCCTTAATAATTCCACATACTACTCCATATTATTAGAATATATTAATATATCGTTCAGATAGATGAGAACATCTCAATATAAATGTTTATGCAACACATTATTAATCAGCTGCAAAGTTTTCTAGAAGAGGTATTTAAAACGCTGAGACAAGCTAACTCTAAATGCTGGCTTTCTCTCAGCGGCCTCTGAATTCCTGGGCAGTTACTCACAAAGCAAAAGTACTCACACTCTGATGCAGTTATGATTCTGCTTTATTTTGAAAACCCAGAATTAATGGCAACTAGATGGAAAATCCGTGAAAAACCAGCACTGAGAGCTCGGTTCTCTCAGTGCTTTAAATACTTCTTCTGTAATCCATCATTAGGTTATCCAGCATCTGTCGGAGTAATTAAAGCCACCCCTCCTAATATCCGCCCATCATTCTGTCTCTCTCATCACACTTCCACTTCGCTTCCCTTATCAGACCCCCATTTCTACAGCCCTTTGCTCTCCTACGCTGTCCAAATCTTCCTATTTCACACCATCTCTTTCCCATCCTCCCCTGTCACCCCTGTCTGTCACCTCCATGCTCCCTGGTGCATTCCAACTCCTGCACCTCTCACAGCCACCTCCATTAGTCTAGCCTTGCTGTGTATGTGCTGGATTTATTGTGCGCACATTGTAGAGATCTCTGCAGGGCCCCTTCTTTTCACAGAAGCTCTAATGGATTCCATGCCAGATTGCCGAGCGCTGGATTGCCAGGTAATTGGTGCTTAGTCCCAGTCTTCTGGGCAGCTGCAGCCTGCCATCAGCAACCCTTCGCACCCCATCGATGTGTCGGGCTCCAAATGGTTGGAAAGCACCCAGAGCCTGACACAATTCATAAATCTCTACCCCAGTCTGCCAATAGAAGACATATTAAAATCCAAACTAGTTCTTGCCCATTTATGGCATCCAAAGTCAATTTCTTAGTATAAATGTCTAGTAGTAGAGCCAGCTACCTGGTCTATATTAATTTATGGGGCAACAACAGAATGGAAAGTCTTAATAGAAATTAGATTTCTAAAATATGCAAAATATGTGTAAACAAAAAATCAGTTGAAATTCAGATTATAACAAATCATAAATTGTTTTGTATAAATTGCTTTTAATCCACAAGGTGGTGCCACTATGATAAACATTCTAAAACAAAATGATAGTTTTTTTAAAAAGATTACATGACAGAATCATTTGAATTCAACAGTAGATAAGTTTCAATCTGGTGCGTGGCTGAAGTGATTGATTAGGAGTGGGGTAATCTAGGTTCTATTCTACCCTTAACCATGGAAGCCAGTTTGGGGACCTTAGGCCACATTCTCAGTTAAAATATAGCATCAAGCTCTTTGACAAGATGGCTATAAAAGGGAAATATTTGGCAGCAGTTACAAAACATATTTTGTATGGAAATGAATAAAGAAACTTAAACAGAATCCACCTTAATTCTCAGGATATGAGACAGAGAAAAAGGGGAACAAAGTCAGTTTTTCAAGATTCTGTTACTGAGGTCCAGTTTTTCTCAAACTTGGCAATTTGTCGAGGTGCAGACTTCAGCTCCCAGAATTCCCCAACCAACATGTTTGGTTGGGAATTCTGGGACATGAAATATGCATGTCTTCAAGTTGTGAAGATTGAGAAACACTGCTCTGTCTTGTCTGTATCATTAAATAGAACACCAGTATCTCGTGGAGTTTTGTTTCCTGACTGGTCTACCTCAAAGGACTGACAAAGGACTGACACTATTGGGTCACACATTGACAGCTTTGCCATATGAACCAGGCACACCCAATGGAAACAAGTTGTCCCTGCAACTAAGTGGGATAAATGATAAAAAGAAAAAAAGGTTAAAAAATATAGTAATTATGCAATTGACTTTTGACTTGCATAATTTTTCAGTGATGTTGCTTGGATTTGAAGTTCAAGACTGATATTAGTGGAGATGTTTTCTATACATGCAATATTTACAGTACAACCTTGTGCGTGAAAGAAAGAATGGATAATAAATTGAAAGTTATCTAAGAGATCATTTCATCAAGAAGCAAAACCTTTTAATTCTCTATTTTTTTAGTTGTGTAACTCGTTTGTTCTTAGAGTTGAGTGCCAAGAAATAGAATTCAACAAACTGCCCAAAAATAAACATTAATTTAATTCCATCATTTAATGAAAATTAGGCTTTATTTTAATTACAAATGATACAATTTACAGATACGAAAAGTTCCTTTTCAATCCTATGAACAATTAGAATTAATTGACCTGTGTTGGGGCTGGATAGAGAGAAAAGGCAGCTACAGATAATCCAAAGAACTGCAGATCACCCTGTACCTCCTACTGTGGCTTGCAATGGAACTCAACCTCTTTCTTGGTGTAGGATTTTCAACAAAGGATGCAAATCTGCATTTCTGACAGATGGCCAACAAGGCTACTCCTTTAAAATATTCTCAGCAAAGAAGAACCCACCTCCTGAGGCAATCTGTTCTGCTGTTAAAAAGATTATACCACTAAGAAGTTTAGCCTGATAGTGAGCCAAATTTAGCTTCCCTGCAGCACGGTTTCCATCCCTTGGTTCAAGAGCTACTCTTAGAAGTAGCAAACAGAAGCTTGTTCCATCTTTTGTGTAATAGCCCTTTGGATATTTGAAGACAGATACTAACTCTTCCTTAATCTATTTCTCAGAGGGCAAGATTTGCATGTCTTGCAACCACTGCTAGTAAAACTTGATATCCAGCTACTTCACCAGCCAAATTACCCATCTTTTTGACTCATTTCACTGTGACTATGTATATTTTAACCAAATAACTCAGAAGTGGGTGCACTGGTTCTTCAAAATTCTTAAAATGTCAGGATCGTCAAGATTGAACCCCCATATCCCAGAATGGTCTTATGCATCTTTGACAAACTAAGCAATGTTTTATTGTAGATGCTGCTAGCAGAACGCTTGTTAAGACCTAAGAAGACATCACTTTTCTACTGTAAGTGACAAGCTGAATTCAAATTCACAATATTTTAGAGAATCAAGCATTTCTCCTGAACATGTACATTTGTTTTGTCAAAAAAACTAAACTAATTGCTAGTTTTGCTCTTCCACCCTATATTTTGAAGCAGCTTTAATTCCAGGAAAATTTAGATCAGTTTACACTGGGGTAATTTTCAGCATCTAATATTTCATTCTCATCCTTATTGTCTCTCTGCCTTCTCATTTGACATTTTAAAGCTCTTGTTTGCTTACTAAGCATTGTTTTGTCAAAGATCCGAGGAGTAGAAAATGTGTTTCTTTTTACATGTGTTCTCGCAAAATGTATCTAGGGTTTTTTAAATCATAGAAACTTCCAATATTCAATTTTTAAACATAACGTCGCATGGCTTGTAGTACCATACTACAGGGTTCACTTAGGGAGAAATGTGATTTTAAATGGGGCTACCTGATACACCTGTTCTCTGTGAGCTGCGACGTGCATCCAGTAGTGGGAGGTGCTCAGATAGGCTGGGCTTGATTGATAGGATGCTCCTCTTCTTCCACATACCCCTCCTTAGTGTCCCCCAGTTTTAGTGAAGACAAAGAAATGTAACCCTCACCTTTGTATGTGTGTGTGTGCGTGTGTGTGTGTGTGTGTTTGTGTCTAGTCATGGCTAGAACAGGAACCCACCAGATAGAATTCGGTGGGCCTGGATGCTTGTCACAGCTCACAGAGAACAGGCATATCAGGTAAGTACTAACGCCCTTTCTCCAATGAGCTGCTCTGAGAATCCAGTCGTGGGACATACCAAAGCTTGGCTTGTCCTATGGGAGGGTCTCCGTCTAGAATGGAGTCTCCCCAAGGTCCATGTGGACCCATTGTAAAACCCTCCTACCAAAGAAGGCCTCAGCTGAGGCAAATACATCTATTTTGTAATGCTTAATGAAGGGCAATGGAGAACCCCATGTTACCGCATAACATATTTCTGCAATTGATGCTTGTGTGGCTGAAGTTGTGGTGCTCCTGGTCAAATGTGCTGTTATGCCCCTAGGCAAGGGTAATGACTGAGTCTCGTATGCCTTACCAATTGCGGTTTTCAACCACCTGCCTCATTGAAGATGTCCCTGAGTGGTTGGCTGAAAGGAAATGAAGAACGCCTCAGTCTTCCTGAAGGGAGCCGTTTGGTGTAAGTACGTACGGAGAGCTCTCCCAACATCTAGTCAATGCCACTGATGTTCTAGCCCCTGAGACGGTCTTGGTCAAAAGTTCGGGAGGACAAGTGAAAGGTCGAATTAATTTTTGGAATGAATGTCAGGTCTGGATGAAGAACCACTCTGTCAGAATGAAAAATGCAGAGGTCTTGTTGGGATGATAAGGCTGCTAGTTCTGAGATACGTCATACTGATGTTATTGCTACCAGGAAAAATGCCTTGTAAGTGAGAAAGTAGAGACTCGTAGTCTTTAGCGGTTCAAAGGAAACCCTCGTGAGAGCCATGAGGACCTTGTTAAGGTCCCAGGTTGGGTAGTGGTGCACCACCAGAGACATACATTCATGGTGCCCCGAAGAAAACTCCATATGAGTGGGTGGTATGGTGAGAGATCCTTGTCAAGACCCCCTTGAAGGAAGTCCAATAGTTGTGCCACTGATGGAGAGAAAGGATCATTGTTGGATTTAACACACCATTTATAGAAAATGTTCCATGTGGCATTATATATGCGGTTTGTTGAAGGGTGTTGAGCCATTTGGATTGTGTTGATTACTCTTTGCAAGAGATTTTCGCTTCTCAGATGTCTCCACCAGGGATGGGATCTGACCAGCATAACTACTGGTTCTGTTGCTTTGTGTTGCACACACATGCCAGCACACCAGTCATGGGTGTTGCGCAAGTTGCGGAGTCACGCAAGTGCTATTTATGACCTGCTGAGCTGCCCAGACAGCTAAGCAGCGCTGCATTCAAGTGCGCAACAGTTGGAAAAGCCCTTAACCCCTGCTTTTTCAACTGCAGCTGTGTTGCGCAAGCAGCTGCAGTTGAAAACACAAGAAATAAAGGTCAGTTAAGAGCCCTGGTGGGAGGGTGGGCCAAAACAGCAGCAAACATAAAACCGGTTCTATGTATGCTCTTTGTTTGCTGCTCTTCAGAGCAATCAGTTCTACAGAAGTGGATAGAAATGGTAGAATCCCACTCCTGGTCTCCACTCATCCTCCATATGGTTAGGTGGAGCCATTGAGGGTTGGGGTGTTGAATCGGACCCTGCGTGAGCAAGACTTTTTGCAGGGAATCCTCCAAGGATTTTCTATTAACAGATCCATGAGGTCTGCGAACCACAGCCTCCTTGGCCAGNTTAACAGATCCATGAGGTCTGCGAACCACAGCCTCCTTGGCCAGTATCGTGCCACCAACAACAGCTCTGCTTTTTCTTTCAACAGTTTTTGGATCACTCTGGGAACCACTGGGGGGGGGGAGCATATAGAAGTCCTGGAAGCCACCAAAAATGGAGAGCATTGATGTTCTCCACCCCTTGAGCTGGATATCTCGAAATGAACTTCGGAAGCTGTGAGTACAAAGGAGAAGCAAATAGATCTATGACCGGCTGCCCAAATTTCTGTATCGCTTCCTGAATCAAGCTCAAGTGCAGGCGCCACTCTGATTGGTCAATTGTGGCCCTGCTCAACCAGTCCACCTGCATGTTTGACAAGCTTGAGATGTGCTCTGCCCTGATGGAGAGCAAGTTCTTTTCTACCCAAAGACACAGTCTCTCTGCTTCCCTCATGAGTTGTCTCGAGTGAGTACCACCCTGCCTGTTTATATGGGCCTTTGTCATTATGTTGTTGGTAAGTATGAGGATGTTCTTTATTCGTATATGTGGAAGGAAAGTTTGAAGAGCCAGGTAGACTGCTCTGAGTTCCAGCCAGTTTATGCTGAACATCCATTCTGTTGCTGATCAACACCCCTGAGCAGTGAGGGACTGGAACTGAGCTCCCCATCCAAACAGGCTGGCATCTGTAGTGATGGTGAGTCTATGGGTTTTTTTGAATGGACAGCCCTTGTTGATGTCAGAATTTCCACCAGTGCAGGGATATCAGAACCTTTGATGGCATGATGACATGGACCTTGGAGATGCCTCTTCCTGACCGTTGGTATGGAAGTAGGTACCACTGGAGGGCTATAGCATGGAACTGGACCAGGGGATAGTAGAGATACAGGATATCATTTTTCCCAGTAATGTAGATAAGTTGGCAAGTGTAACACGCTTAAGGGTTCTGATTTCCTGAGCTAATTTTCTAATGCTCTCTAGTCTTTCTGGGGATAGGAAAACTTTTCCTTCAACTGTATCTATAATAGTGCCTAGGTGAGTCAAACTAGTTGATGGAGACAGATGACTCTTTGCCCAGTTAATGGACCCATGTTATTGTATTTGTAAGGTGATATGAGTGTCTATTTTGGCTTGTCTGTGAGATGATGAAAATAGCAAAATGTCATCTAAGTAACACTGCAGCCTAAAAGGTGAACCCCTAAGATGGGCAGCCAGAGCTGCCAGAACCATTGTAAATGTCCTTGGGGCATATGACAACCTGAAGGGCAGGGCAACATATTCAAAATGTTGGTTGTTATAACAAAATCTAAGAAATTTGCTGTGTGGAATGTGCAGATAGGCCTCTGTCAAAATTGCCCTTTCTTATGCTCAGTAGAATGGATTGTAATGTACTCATCTTAAACCTCCAATATACGCGGGAACATTGAGTCATTTTAAATTTAAATCTAAAATTGCTGTCCATTCCTCTGAACTCTTTGGAACTAGAAACAGTAGTGAATAAAAACCTTGTCCTTGCTGATCCTGCATCACAGGTCGGATGGCCTAGATCTCCAATGAATGGTTAATAGCTGTTTCCATCAGGTTCCTTTTAACAGGATTCCTGGAAAGAGGGCATGTCATGAACATGTTCAGGGGAATGGACTGAAATTCCAGAGCCAGGCCTAATCTGATGGTATCTCTAGCTCAGTAGTCAGAGGTAGAGGAGTCCCATTGGTCTGCAAAAAGTTTTAGCCTTTCACCAATAGAGGCACAGTCCTTGAGCCTATTTTGTGTGTCAGAAACCTCTATTTCCTGCCCCATGGAAAGGTTTTTTACCTTGCAGTTCCTTTTTTACCCTACAGTTCCTATCTCCAAAATCTTATCTATCCTGCTATTGGTTGTTCTTAAATCCAGAAGCTCTCTGGAATCTTGGAGAGTATTGTCCCTGATAGAAGGGACAAAAGGAACCCCTCTGAAAGGACTGGGAAGGTCTGTTTTCTGGTCTCTGAAAAAGAGATGGGAGGATCTTTTTCTTGCTTCTTGTTTCTATCAGAAGTGGGTCCAGAGTAGCGCCAACAATTTGTCTCCTGATATTGGGGAAGGGGCAAGCTTCCATTTCTGTTTAATATCTGCTTGCCAATGTCTGAGTCACAACAATCAGTGCACTGTAACCTGCAAAGCTATGGCTCGAGCAGAGAATTTGAAAGAATTGAATGTAGCGTCTGCAGAGAATTCTGCGGCTGCTATTAGTTTGGCGATGTCTTGGTGCGTCCTAATGTTAGAATTTGGAATGATTTCCCTCAGATGATGGAGACATCTAAGAAATGATCTAGTGAAAAAAGATGCAGCCATTGCTGCTCTTATGGGCCACACATCTGATTGGTCTCACCTTATGCTGAGCTAACACATCTCACCTTATGCTGAGCTAACTCGGCCCTTTTTTCTTCTGGCTTGAGTACCTCCTCTGCTTCAGTTAGAATTGCAGAGGAGGATGCCAGGGCCACTATTGGTTCATCTACTACTGGGATATTAAGAGAATTTAAGATCTGAAGCCAAACTGAAAAATTTTCTGTCATATCCTGTGGGGGGTGTACACTGCTGAAGAGGTCCATTGCTTCTGAATGAAGTCCGAAAACATTTGCGGAACAGGTATAACATCCTCTTCAGTTATTGGTTGGGAGAAAATCAAATCTTCTGACCCCCCTTGTACTGCTGATTGTTGGACTGAGGGGGGTTATCAAGGAGATCAGTAATTTTAGCCTTGAATAATAGAGATTTGAATAGTTGAGGACTGAACAGACCCGTAAAGTTTGGTTGATCTGGCTTGATGCCTTCATCATCTCACATGCCTCTTTGTAGAGGCTCTGCCTCTGACAGGACCTGGTCGCTGTCATGTATTGACCCTTCCCCAATCTGTTCCATCTGGTCCTCTTGTTCTCCCTCATCCTACACGTCATGTGAATGTGTATGAGGTATCATATAACATTCCCCTTGGGGAGGTACCTGATGATAATGAAGTTCCATTCTGCATAGTGACTGGATTGATTGTGAGTCACAGTCAGATGGTGGAAGCTGCCTGGCCATCACTGTCTGTTGAATCCCTGCAGCGATGCCCCATCTAATTGTCATCTCTATCCAGGCCTTCATTTTTTCAGGAACATCCTCCAGGAGTAAGTCACCTGGGCATAATCCCACTTCTGTCAGGATAAAAGTTGCCTCTAGGGCCCACCTATCAGGTATCATAGATGAAGGCCTGGGTTGGACCGGTCCAGCAATGTTCCTCCTGGATGGCATGGAAAGATCCAGGGGTGGTGGCAGGGCATCTGGAACTGGAGCCGGGGAAGAGGACTGACACTTTTGTTCAGCCTCCCTCATGCATTTTTTCATATGTTTTTCTAATGCCCTTTGGTGTCTATTGGCATCCTTTTCTGCAGCTTTAGAAAGTCCCTTAGAATGTTTTGATTTATTTTGGGCTCATGATGTAGTCTTGAAAGATGGCACTTTAGTATTATTTCTGCTTGCCATTACGTTACCTGAGATTACAGTAGGCCTACGAGGGTGACTCTCTGTGTGTGTGTGTGTGTGTGTGTGTATGGATATGTTTTGGACCATTGGCTCTTCCAGGGACCTGCTCTAATCAGAGGCAGGGAACTCTCTTCTTATTTGCTCCCCCCTTTTTGAATTCCAATTAATTATTACTAGTTATAATATTGAGTTATTATTATTACTATTATTATTAAATAACAACAACAACAACAACAACAACAACAACAATAATAATAATAATAATAATAATAATAATAATAATAATAATAGATATATTCTTTAAGGCCAAATTGTTAATATCCAATAGAGAACACCTTTCAGGGCCAAAATAAATTAGTTGTCCAAATGGCCCTCAATAGCTGCCTGCACAGGTGGACACAGGCCTTGGTGCTCACTGTTGTCCTACTAGTTACCAGAAATGTTCTGCGAGGGCTACCAACTTATCACCAATAAAAAAAAAAAAAAAACCAGGAAGGGATAAGAATTGGAATAGTTATGTCCCCTGAACTCTCATGGAGAGACCCTTCCACGGGGATATTGCCTCTTAGCAGACAATATGAAGGTAGCAATCCCAGCGGGATTTTGCCAAACAAAATGGCGCTGGCAGTTATTTTGCATGCCAAAAAATAGCAGCAACCATCACCCCTCACAATGATCAGAAAGCCCCGGTAAAGTAGAGGTGAGGGAGCAAGAATGCGAGCAGATGTCCCTCTCCTAGGTATTCTAAGAGGGGAAAGAAAAGAACTCAGGCAGTTTAATCTGACATCGCACTCCCTTAAATGGCACATCAGCAAGGGCTTCACAATGGTAAGTTTGTGAAGTGCATCCAATCACCGCAAAGGTGGCTGAACGCTTCCTGAGGAGCCAATCTGTGCTCTGACTGCAATATTTGCCAAAGTGCCATCGGAAGCAATTATTTTAATACGATCTGGAGCGATGTTCTATTTAAAAGGCTGTAATTCAAACCTGCTCATTTCTCTCTTCCTAGTCCAGCCAAGGAACCAAACAAGCTACCTACCCAATGAAGGCTGAGCTGAAACTGGGGAAATGCTAAGGAGGAGTACATGGAGGAGGAGGATCAATCAAGCCCAGCTTATCCAACCAGAGTCTAAGCACTACCGGATGCTCGGAGCAGCTCATTGGAGAATGCCACACCTCTAATCACTATAGAAGGATTGAAAAAACGAAGAAGACACCTACAATGATGTAATTGAGGCTTTACACTCTTTTTACAAGTATTGTGTGCAAAAAGGTGAGCTTCATTTGCACCATCATGATAACCATCTTGACTTCTTTGCCACACCACCTCCTGTCACACCTGGTTTTATTGGCATACCCCTTCTTTTAATGGCTTTTAATGGTTTTATCTAGCCCATGGGCATCAAACTGGCAGCCTGCAGGCCAGATGAGTCATGCACAGGCCATGCCCACCCGAGCTCCACGGAAGGGGAAATGTGATATTATGTGATGGTAATGTGATGCAGCAAGTTTGACACCCATGATCTAGCCATTTTCACACTGAAGAAGAAAGCCTCCAGTTGATTTTACTTATTAATCAACTTTAAATCACCTAACAGAAAGCTTCTGAACACTTCTCCCAGACTCAGAACCCCTTCCCTTTTTATTTTATTTTTTCCAAAACTGCCCAAAAAGCAGAAAATGATATATGAGAATTTACTAATTAAGTTGCATCTTGCAGAGGGGGTGGGCTGGTTATGTCAGTTTAATCTTTCTGAGAAGATAATGAATGTTCAGGAAGTAATTCATTAAATACTTGCTGAGAGCCATGTAGAGAAAGGAAGCAACAGCCTGCTTTTAAGAAAAAAGAGAAACTTATGACAAGCCAAAAAAGCAAGAGAAGAGAAAAAGGGAAAACGTGCAAAAGGCAAAAAACAGAGAAGGCAAAAAGGACCCTCCCAATGACTGATTCTGCAAAAGGTCCTGCCTGAGTTCTTACATTGGACAAATTGGTGGTTGGTTCAGTTACGTGTTGTGAAGAAACTACAGTGTACTAATTTATAAATTGTGGTATACAAATAGTAATATGCTAACCTAGCACAGCCCAACATTTTGGGTGCCAGAGACCGGTTCCATGGAGGGCAGTTTTTCCATGGATGAAGAGGAGGCATGGTTTTGCATTCTTCTGGGATCCTATACATGCTGGATGGAGCTTCAATCACTTGCACAGTCCAATTCTTGGCAGGATACAAACTGGTGTCAGTCCATGCCCCAGGAGTTGGGGACCCCTGTCAGTTAACAGAATGCCCAGTGGTTCTACATGTTATGTGAATCTAAACAAAATGACTATGCCTTACTGGGCAAGTTGAGCATGAAAAAAGAATAGGCAACACCAAAAATCACGGACTTTCTCTCAAGCTCTGCTCTTACTGTGGTTCTTTTCTTACTGCAGACACTTCTTGGCTAGTGATGGTGGTAAACGTCACTAATAGGGAAAAGATCTCTACCTCATTCAAATATTTTCCTGTCCCCATCTGTTTTTTCAAAAGGCAACTGGACTATCTTTCTTTTTCTTCGAGACATTTTGCTTCTCATCTAGAAGCTGCTTTAGTTACTTACTGATAAGAACAATAAGTGTCCTTTGCACACTTATGAATTATCTTGTACATTAGTCAACAATTTTGGATGGCCTACTATACATAGTTGAATTGCTCACACTGTCTCAGAATGTGGTTAGCTTGTTGTAGGCTTAGTGTGATGTGTAAATGGAACATCATTAAAAAGTATTAATTGTGGTCTGTAAATCACATCTAGAAGCCATGATTTCAATTGTTTATTAATGAAAGTTCTGTATTAGCATGAGGTGTGAATAGATATGAATGGTTTATTTGTGACTGGATCAAGCTCTGTCAGTTGAAGTTGAAGGACATAGTCAGGAGGTTTTTTTACATAATTATGAAACTATAGGGTCCATGTTAGGAAACCACCTGGAAAACTATGTCTGGAATTGCACAATCAGTGGAAGCTGAGTTGCAAAGGTAGGAAGCAAGCAGTCAAGTTAACCTTGCTATACAGCAACAGTGTATGATTTTATCATTTTTATTACTGGAAATTATTATTCTATAGCCCATACAAGGTTTCAGAAAAGAGAAGCAGAAGGTAAACATCTTTAGGGACCAAGGCTGCTTATTAGATTCAGTTTAGAGTTTAGGAGGCTGAAATTTCTCCTTGGCAGGTGTAGGAATCTTATGCTGAGTTCCTTCATTTTTATAATTAAAGCTTCATTTGAAGAGCTCCTGCTGTTTCTCTCTTCTCCTGGAAACGCTGAGAGAGGCTTCTTTGAAAAACTGTGACAATATTTCTAACACCTCTGCATTTGTTGTTACTGTAGTTTTTTACATATATCAAGTGACAACAAATAACAGCATTTCCTTTTAAATTGCAAATCCATTAAGCATAAGGAACAAAAAGTCCTTGAGTGGCTTTTCTTCAAGTTTATAAGGTCACTGTTGGGGATAGTAACTCTCTTTGGTGGTTCTCCTTCATGGAGATAGCAAATTGCTTGCTTGGATTCATTAAAAGGAAAAAGAAATAAAGGCAAAAGGAGATTCATGAAGGACAATAAATGCTTACAATTGTTCTCTGATCATACCAATGACATCAAATGTATTCTTTTGCTTGGACTTCTGTTCAATGTAGAAAGGATGTAACAACCCATCCAAATGTTTCATGAAAAAATGGAAATGAATGGAAAGTAGGAGCCTTAATAAAGTTTCAGTGACTCAGCAAAAGTGCCAGAAATAATAGTAGCAGTTTGCTCTTGAAAGTGAAATATTAACAAGAAAGGTCACATGCTTTAATTCTACACCATTAACACTCCTTTAAGGTTTTCTGCAACTTTTAAAGCCTATAACACGATTATAAAGCATAAACAGATATTAATGTTTGTTTCAACAGCCATGGCCACCACAATTAATAAGGTCAACTGCTTGGAACTGATGATTCATCAACTTGAGCAGGCCACAGTTTGTAGTAAAAGATGAGCAATCAGTAACAGAGTAGAAAAGTACTCAAGCACTAATCCAGAAGCAAGAGGACCCAGACTCAAATCTATATTTGACTAGAATTTCATTAGGTAACCTTAGCCCATTATCCTTGCTCAAACTTAGTAAAATCATAGTATGTGGGAAGGAAGAAATCCTGTTATAACAATTTAATTAAAGAAAGATGAAATATATAGAAATAGAGTAATAAATCAGAGTAAAAGTTATATCCAATGGTAGCATTCTGCCTCTAATCAAGATTATGAACTCAGTTTTTGTGAATCCCTCCCATTTATATGTACCATGCATTCTTTTTTCAAAATACTTCTGACTGTTCTTTTTGGAGCTTATGAAAAGTTATAATTCTGGTTGGGGAAAATTTAATGAAGTGCTTTTCACAAAACAGTTAATTGCCTTCGTCAAAGTTATCATTCTTTACAGCTCAATTTTGGTATGCATGCATGTGCATCACGGGCATGTACATATTCCATTTATATATTACAATTCAACTACATTTTTGTAGCAGTTTATAACAATCTTAACAATAAAATATCTATAATCTACGATCAAAATTTAATCTATAATCTATATCCTTGGTAAGGATGTTACTAAAAATAATAACATTAATTACTTAGAACAGATTTAACAAATGCACAGTAAAGATGCATACATTATATTGGTAACAATATTTATAACAAAAGAAAGAGAAGAGGACATGACAAAATATCTTCTAAATGCCTTTCGAAAAGCTATGTTGTTTCAGGAATATTAAAAAAACAAGACAATTCTATGGAGAGATTATTATACAGGAAAAAGGAATGAATGTCCATGATTTAATTTTTATCCCTCTTTTATCTCTCTAAAATGAAGTATATCCATTTTGGTATGTATGCATGTACATTTCAGGTGTGTACATATTTATTTTTCTAAAATGGAGTGTATCCAAAAGCTCCTACTGGGAAGGATATACTAGAAGTAGGAAACACTTCAACTAGAAGAAGATCTTCTTGTAGTTGCAGATACTTAGGCATCCATAAGGTGTTCTGAAAGATGTATCTCCTTTTCCTTTAAGCTATATTAGTTTAATCATGTTTATTGACTACAGAATTGGTTGGGACCAAGATCTTAAGCCTTAAGTTAAGGTTTACAAACCATACTGTCTGGATTTAAATGACACACTGAGACACAAGTCACATTATGGCTTGGTAGAATGTGTAATGCTTGTTTATGTGCACAAGCTAGACTTTAAAAGACAAAAGTGGGTTTTGAGGCTATTCTAGCTTCATGTTCTATCAGAATTAGATCTATGGGACTGAAGGGACAAAATATTGCAATGTGCCTCCCAGCCCCAAATCTATATTAATGGCCCAACATAGTGTGCTGACTCCAAGATCAGTGATAGAACATCTGCTACCTATGTACCTAAAAGAGAACCTAAAATATCCTAAAATAAATTTACTTAAAATATCAGATATTAATACAGATTAGAAAGTCCAGAAATATTTCATGAGAAGAGTTCTCCACTCCTCTACTGATAGCAGAATATCTTATGTCACCAGACTTGAAATTTTATACCTAGACAGCCTAGAACTATGTCATCTTCGGTCAGATCTAAGTATAGTACATAAAATTATCTACTGCAATGTCCTACTTGTCAATGAATACTTCAGCTTCAATCACAACAATACAAGAGCACACAATAGAAACAACAAACTCAAGGTAAATCGCACCAAACTTGATTGCAGGAAATACGACTTCAGCAACAGAGTGGTCAATGTCTAGAATAGTCTACCTGATTCTGTGGTTTCTTCCACTAACCCCAAACACTTTAACCTTAGACTATCTACTATTGACCTCACCTCTTTCCTAAGAGATCCGTAGGGAGTGTGCATACGCGTACCAATGTGCCTACCTTCCCTGTCCTATTGTTTCTTTTTTATTCATATCCACTTCATGTATTCATCACCATGTTTATACTTATACTTGTTATCTAATACTTGCTTGACAAATAAATAAATAATAAATTACAAAAATATGACCAGCCGTTAAATGACAGCATAGAAATACACTCCCCCAATTATTTGCTGCCACTTAGTGAGCATTGTTTTGCAGCCCAAATCCTGTTACCCTGAATGCATTATATGAGCATAACAAGAAGAGAAAAATGGTAAACATCTCAGAAATTTTGCCTCCAACTTTCTCCCTATTTTTTTTTTAAAAAGAACAGTTCCCTAGACTTCATAACATGTAGTATGTTATGAACATAATATGATACCATTTTCTGCAACCCTATTACTAAAAATTACTTTCAGCAATATTTGGAATCCTATTTGATTGGCATAGAAACTAAACTGGGCCCTATTAAGTTAGAATTATAATTATAATTTAGAAACAAGGCTTGTATTGTCATTGAATATACATATTAAGCAGTCCAATTATATAATTTTCATTGATATGCTTGAGTGATATTTGTATTTTTCAAATGCATATTTGCTATTTTCATACTTCATCTTTGAAAATTGGCAGTGTGGACATACTGATTTTGCATAATGTTATATGTGAATATATTGTTTATAACCATGCTATATGTTTGAATGTCACACTTTAATAAGGTCTCTATAATCTATTCATTAAACCCTGATGAATACTAATCATAGTTTAACTTTAGGATGTTTGAATACATGGGGTTATTGTGTGGAATGAATGGCCCTATTGATGCTCATATTCAATAATTTTTAAAAAGACTTCTTCACATCCTATAGGACAAAAATGATTAAGGACTGAGATAATTAATTGGATTAGCTAGCACAATCATGATTTAATGAAAGATGTGTTAGATTTTAATTAGAGATTATTCCTTATAAGTATTTTAGAATCTGATGGCATCATATTTGGAATACAAAGGTGTATGTTTCATGATTCATTCATTAAATGCACTAAAAATTATTTTTCACACTATAGAATATTTCCTGGACTTTATGAATAAGGATAAAATACGTCTTCATGAGATCCTTGGAGAAACAGACCTATTATCAGGATCTAAGTAAACATGATGATATCCACAAAACAATCATGCCTCAATTTTCCAATTTTGAAATGAATAGGTTTTATTAACTTTGAACCTCTGGAAATTTGGGATTCTGGAAAGCAATAAATTAGAAAGACTTAAGGGCAATTTTTTGAAAACCCTAAATACTACATGAGATACTGATGCATATGATCAACCAATGAACTCATGGAATGGGGCCATAACAGAATTTTCCTTTGGCTACTATACCCACCTGAATCCCATGGGTTCTACTGTAGATCGGTAAATGATTGTAGTATTTTCAGTCTTTATTCTATCTTTTTTGGGGGGCTAATAAAGCAATAATGAGTATAGGTTTTATATTGATTCAAAAATTGTTATGAAGTCTGTAAGTTTTTTAGAGGAAGAATATTAAGACACAGACAATGTTTCCAGTCTTGTTAACGATAAGCCAAAAAATTCCCCTTTTAACAATTAACTAAACCTTCTTTTGTAATTTTAGAAAATGCAGATATAGAAATTAGAATGGAAGTACTTATTCAAGAGAATAATTCCTTGTTACAAAAGTTATAACTTGAACAAGCTTGATCAGCAACTAAAGATTGGCTTGCAATCTTGCAAGTAGCCATTTAAAGTATTTTTATTATATATTTTCTAAATATTTTTTCTATGATGCCAAAATACGAGGGCTATCCACAAAATAGATTACATTTTCGTCTGTAGCAAGAAGGGGTGGAGCTAGCGTGGCCATTTTGGGTCTGTGCGTCCGCCGCTTAGTCTGCATCTAGTCGTGCTGGTGGGAGGTTCATATCGTTGCCCGTTATTTCACAGCAAACGTTTGAAATGTGTGCTGCAATTGAAAATGCCATGAGTTGTGAGGTGCGATCAGTGATAAGGTTTCTGTTGGCAAAAAACCATAAACTGATTGAAATTTTTCAGCAACTGTGTGAAGTACAACATCATCACTGAAGATGGAGTGTGCCAATGGTGCATTAAGTTTAAAAACGGATGAACTAACATTCATGATGAACAGTGGAATGGACGTCCGAGCATTATGACTGATGAACTGGTCGCGAAAGTCAATGACAAGATTTGTGAAAACCGCCGTTTCACAGTAACGGAACTTTCGCTTAGTTTTCCACAAATTTCACACAGTTTGTTGCATGAATACACAAAAGTTAGGCTACCACAAATTTTGTGCAAGATGGGTGCCAAAAATCTTGACAGAAAACCACAAGAGTCAGCATATGGCCACATCATTGATATTTCTGTACTCTTACGACAAATATGTATATTCATTTCTTGATCGAATCTGAACTGGAGACAAGACTTGGGTCAAACATGTGAACAGCGAGACCAAATTGCAGTCTATGGAGTGAGGGCACACAAATTCCCCCCAAAAACCAAGAAAATATTTGCAAACGTTCTCTGCAAGGAAGATTATGGCGACTGTTTTTTGGGATAGGCAAGGTGTGCTTCTTATCGATTTTCTGGAACATGGTGCAACAATTAACTCTGTGAGGTATTGTGAAACGTGCAAAAAATTAAGAAAAGCAATTCAGAACAAGCGTAGAGGAAAATTAAGCTCAAAACTTTTGTTTTTGCATTACAATGCCTAACCACACACAGCAAATCGCACTCGAGAAGTCCTGAATGCTTTCAAGTGGGAGATTTTTCCTCATCTGCCCAACAGCCCCGATCTTGCACCAAGCGATTACCATTTGTTTCCAAGGATGAAGACCTGGCTTGGAACACAGCGCTTTGACGACAACGCGGAACTGTGGGCGGGCGTGACTGACTAGCTCAAATCTCAGGTGCTTGAATTTTATGACAATGGAATTACAAAGCTTGTTCACCGCTATGATAAGTGCCTCAATTTGTTCAGTGAATAAGTTGAAAAGTAGTATTTAAGTGTAACTTTCAAGTTTATATAAAAAAAATTTTTTCTTACACTTTGTTTTTTTTTCTGTCGCAAAATGTAATCTATTTTGTGGATAGCCCTTGTATATAACACATTCTCATTTTATTTTACGAGAATTAAAGCCCCTCTCACACAGCACCAACAGATGGAAAGAGGACGTAAAATGGAGAGAAACACTTGCCATCCGTTGGTTAATGCGATACAGTACATACGTTCTGTACTCACTGTGTCCGTTTTTCATACTCTGTATCCGTCCAGCATCCGTCTACTGACATTTCATCCGCTCAAAATTTTTTGAGCTGCACAAAACTTTTTGAGCGGAAAATGTATCCAACATGTCCGTTCTACATCTGCTACGCATACGGGGAACATCTGTTATATGTCCATCATCATCCGTTACGCGTCCACTATATCCGCTAGGCATCCGCTGCGCATCCACGCAACTCGCATCTGCTCAAGCAGAAAACGGACACAGGGAGGAAGTGAAATGGACGCAGAATGGACACAAAGCATTAGTAGCACGGACGTAGAAAGGATGAAAGCAGATGCAGCTTGCATACAAAGCATTAAAACAGAAAAAACGTTCATATAGGGGACGTATCTCGGATATTTAGGATGTCTGCAGGATGTCTAGAGGATGCAAAAAACACCTAGCGAAACTTATATTCCTATAAAAAAGGGGAGAAAAATCACCTGGATCTCACTTTCAGTACCTCCAGGCCCAGCCCTTGGGTTTGCAGACCTCTATCAGCCTTCATCAGCTCTTGCTTTCCACAGCATCCAGTCATCTCCACCATGGGATCGTCACCATCCACTCCATTTTGGAGCCACCTCATTCTACAACACGTGCGAAGCCCTCTACAGGCTCTTTCAACCTGTTCTATGGGAAGAAAAGGGAGGCAGTCCACAGAAGGTGTTCTGGGTCCGAAGATTGGATCAGCAAAGAAGAGCCGAGTATTGGACTGTATAAACAACCTTGATGGTGGAGCTGAGTTGGATGAAGACTTCTCGGCATCCAGAACTTCATGAGGATGCCCAGCCACCATTTGTTGATGAAGTTGTGGAAGCGGCTGAGGACCCAGGTTGACCAATGCAAACACCAACTTCCGGCAAGCCTGGACCCTGGGCTGAAGGTGGCACTGGACTCTGCGAAACACTGGCCTCAGGACCCATGTACAGGAGCATAGTACCGGCTGGAGGCGTGCCACCACAACATCATCAGCATTGTGGTTTTAGGAGAAGTGGTGCAGGCATCATGAGAATACCTGGAGGAGCTCCTCCAGTGCCACCTCCCTAAAGAAGGGGGGGGGGGGGGGCTGGAAGAAAGGCAGAAGCCAGTTGGTATCAGAAAGTATGGAACTTCCACCCACAACATTGGAGCATAGATTGGCAAGCACGTTGGCCTGCAAAGGCTCAGCCAACTCACAGTGCACTTATCCCACAATCTCAAGGCTTCTCAGCATTCATCCTCTTTCCTATGGTCGATGCTTGATTACCAAGTTCATGTACAATCGGTGCTTCAGGCAATGGTCAGCTTTCAGACTGCCCTGGATACAAGGCTTGGTGACCTCAAGGAGGGGCTGCGAACGGCCAACCTCATCATTGGGCTTCCAGATCAGACCCCCTGCCCAACGACAACACAAGATGTGCCCTACTTCTCATGGGGGATGACGCATTTCTCCCTGCGAAGAACCTACCTCATGAAGCCCTCCACTTCCAGAGCCTCACCATGAAGAGAGATCTTAATACAGCTGTCCAGGGCCCCCAAGGGGGTTTTGGGTGTGGAAGAACGCTTTGGTCCTGGCCAACAGGTCCAGTACTTCTCACCCACATGCAGCATCCCCAGGAGACCATGAGAACATCATGAACCTGATCAAGATACTGTGGATTGCAAGGCCCCAACAGAGCTTCACGCGAAGGGAAGAAGCAGCGCAGCCTCCTGAAAACACTTGTGAACTCCCCAGCTGGTGAGCCGGTGTTGGAGTGGCAAGACAGGATGGGTAGATGCTTAATGGATGCGTTCCTTTCAGCCTGTCTCACCACCACTGATGAGATTGGCATGTATGTGAGTGGCCCCGACAATGAAAAGGGCATTTAATTAAAGAGTTGGTTTTTGTTGAATGTGTAGACAATGATAAAATTGTTATTAATAAGGGCCAAGGTTGGCACCAGAGGTAGGGACCATACATCCAACTATGCTTGCACTGGAGGCTACTATCCCACTATCCTAACCCATCCCATAGCTATTACCATCCCACAGGTATCCCTGCCCATTCCCACACTATTACCCATCCCACAGAGATCCCTGGCCCATTCCACTGCTATCCTTACCATCCACAAGGGAATGCAAGGTTAACCTCTTAAATTTCTCACACAAGACTTTATTGACCAAAGAACTGAAGCAAGTGTGCGAAGCAAAGGATAACTTTATAATAACAAGACTGTGAAACGGAAAAATGACCCAAGTTAAAATGTCCCAAGCAAGATAGAAGTCACAGGAAACAACCCAGTATCTCTTGGGCACTGCTTCTCTCACTCATGAGGCAGCCCATAGTCTCAGGGTGTGAAGGTCGGTCCTGTGGAGGTGGCTGCTGCCTGGAGTGCGGTGGTCTGAGGCGCCATTGGGTGCTGGCCGCAGGGAACAGGATGGTCTATGTGGAGCTTCAGAGAGCTGGCTCAGTCCTGTGATATTGAGAGCCCTTCTCCATGACATGGGGTGTCAGAGTCCCAGACCAATGCAGAATGTTTGAAGGGCGGGCTCTATGGGGGAGGAAAGGAAGAGGTAGTGGGCTGTGCTGTCTGCAGGGAGCAAGGTGTGAGCGTGAATGGCAATTGTTATGGTAGCTCTGTCAGGGTGGATCTTAGTTGTTGGCATCGGGGTGCGTTCGATTGTACCGGTTGTCTGGACTGGGAAGGCTTGTTTGCTGTGCTGCTGGAACTCCTGTTAGCTAGCTTGGTAGGTGAGGGCCTGTCGATAAAGCTTGGAATGGCTTGACTTCACCTGGGGTTGGAGAGGAGCAGACTGATGGGTGGACTGGTTCAGCTGGCCTGGAAGGTTGTATGAGAGATGTGATCCTCTCCTTTAACCGATACTGCTTGATTCGGACAGGTCAAGAGGGTTATTGACCGTATAGGAAGCTTGTGGTGGGGATGTAATGTCGGTGTGTACCAGCTGAGAGGAAGATCTACGCTGCTTTGATGGTGTCCCTGATCTCCCAGCCTAGTGCCAGATGCAGTGTGCTGCTCTCGCCCTCCCCCACATTCTGCGCCTTCCTGTGCGGCGTGGAGCTGGGTCGTGCGGGCGTTGGCGCGTCCTCCCTCGTGGAACATCCGCCTCTCTTTTGCTCAACTGCATCTAGCGCGTTCCTCCACGCGCTCCGCCATGGGCAGTGCAGGTTCGTCGGGCGTTCTTCCATGTGGGACGTTCCACAGATCACCTGCCTGGACACATAAAGAATTCTT